>PVPY01000060.1:0-14552 GCA_002982035.1 Fusarium algeriense
CCCCCCCAGCAGATCGTTTGTTGGTGAAGCATCAGAACTTTGAAAATGAAAGACCCGATTTTTGTCGATACACAGCAAGGTATTTCCAGACTGGTTGATTTGATCTCACTCCAGGATACCTGGCTTAAAGACACTCGACCTCCTCTCTATATCGACGTCGAGGGAGAACGCCTTAGTCGAGATGGGAAGGTTTCACTCTTGACGATTCTGGTGCTTCCAGGTGATGAGATGTTCCTCGCCCATCCTCATATCATTGATATCCATAATCTAGGGAGTCTGGCTTTCACGACGGTCGGGAGCCGGGGCAAGAGCTTAAAAGACATACCGGAATCACCAAAATTCCTCAAGGTCTTTTTCGATGTCCGGAACGATTCAGATGCGCTACATTTTCATTACGGTATCAAACTGGATGGGGTTCGAGATGTTCAGCTAATGGAGAATGCGAGCAGAAAGACCACAAACTCTCGAAAGTTCTTAAGTGGTCTTTCGAAGTGCATTGAAAACTCTCTGTATAATGATGAGAAGGAGCAGTGGATTCTTGCTAAGGAGAAGGGAGAAAGGCTCTGGAATCCTCAAAAGGGAGGCTCTTACAGCGTCTTCAACATACGACCACTTCCGAAAGAAATCATTGAGTACTGTGTTGGCGACGTTCAATACCTACCGAAATTGTATCATCAGTACAAGTGCGGAACAAATCGTTGGCAGGATCTAGTTGTGAAGGCATCACAGAATCGCGTCTTGGAGTCTCAAACCGCAGGATATCGTTCTCAAGGTGCTGGGAGGGCATTAAGCCCGTGGACTGCCGATCAGAACAGAACACTTGATTCATGGGAGGAGGTAAATCCGACGAAAGACTATTTTGGGTATCGATGGGATGACAGGCATGACTGGGCTGACGGGCATGACTGGGATTCCGGTGATGATAACGATTACGAGGACTGGACGAGGGCGGACTGGCAAGGGCCTCCCTCCTAGGTTGGTAGTACTGCTATTTACATCAGAGAGTTAAAATGCTCAATAAAGGCTTCAACACTGGCTCTGGGAAATAACCGGGTGGAAAAGGACAATGGGAGTGTGAGTTATATAGGATGGAGGGTTCTATTGCGAACTCTTTTACTAACTAGTCAATAACAGCTCATTCTTTTCTGCAACACCAACCAGCTACAACGCCTCGAGACACAATTCCTATATGACAAAATCTAGTAGATGACAAAAAGAAATAATTACTTCGGGAAAGGAATGTCAAAAATACAAAAGAAAGGGTCTGGCCGGGGATTGAACCCGGGACCTCTCGCAAGCTTTGCTGTAGGGTTTTCCCTAAGCGAGAATCATACCACTAGACCACCAGACCGATCAAGGTTCCGAAGAACCTGTTGTGGAATTGTTGAGATGGGGTTCGGAAATGCATACTATATTTCTCAATCTCTTTTTGATATCAGTACAACCCAGGCAGAGCAAGCAGCGTCGCTTTCACCATTGGCAAGTGATATAGAAGTTGAAATAAAATACTGTGAACAAAGAATCTTAACTTGGTGTGCTCATATCTCATCAACTGTTCAACTATCTCAAAAGCATGGAGGTATGTGTTCGTCGATAGAATTATCACAACGTTTTCAAAGTCGATGCAGTCTTAAGCCAGAACTTTGTCATAATCTCTATATATGTCAAACATGACTAATGGTATTTAACTTTTATTACAAAAATGCTTCCAACATCATAGTTTACACAGTCAAGCATATCCATGAGCGCTGAGCCACTCCTTGAGCTTCTCAGAGTCACGCTCGCGGTACGCAGCACGTCCACGGATCTTGTCCTTAACAGTTTCCAGAGTACGGTTGAAGCTGCTGGTATCCTTGTCAGCCATAAACTTCTCAATATCATCAACAGCAGACACATTGGTGAAGCTGCCCAGACTGAGCTTCATATATCGGTCGACAACAACGGGGTTGCCAAGCTTGGTAATGACGGCATCCCAGTTGTCCTTCATGAACTGCCATTGCAGAGGACGGCCGATGACGTTGCTAGCGACGGAGCCGCCAAGAACGTGCATATCTCCGGCAGGAACGGCGTTGGAGGGAGGAGACTCGTTGAAGTTGAAGGGGATGACCTCCTTGGTAAGGAGCTCAGCATCCTTGACGGTACCAAGAACACTAAGAGAAAGAAGCTTGCCGTCGATAGACTTGGTGTTGAACCACTCCTTCTTGAGAATCTCAACAGTACGGGCAGGCTCCTTCATGATGGCAGCGCGCCAGACGGCAACACGGAGAGGAGCGGGGATGGGGTTGGCCTCGGGGTTCTCAACCCAAGCGTTAAAGCGCTTCAGGGCCTCCTCAGTAACACTATTCATGTTAGTCAAGTCAAATATGGATATTCAGAAGACTTACGCAGGGTGGCCGCAGGCGACAGCAACGCCAATAATCTCCTTTCGCAAAATACCAGTGAGGTAGTCCTCACCCTCGGGGAACTCCCAGCCAACCTCCTTGACCTTCTCATCAATGAGCTTCAGGGTGAACTTATCCAGGGCCTTCTTGATAGACTCATCCTCTCCAAAGACGGACTTGACACCACCAATGGAGTCAAGAACCTGTCGCCAAACCAGAGTGTGAGTCTCCTTGCCGAAACCCTCGAGGAAGGTCAGCAGAGCAGGGGTGGTACCGTTGCCAGCAAAGGCAAGGTCGGCAGTGGAACCAATGATGGAGATCTTGTCCTCGGTGCTGAGCTTGTCTAACTGATTGCTAAGCTTGGCGAGACGCTCAGGGGGGTAGTTGACACGGTAGAAACCAGTGGCACCGCTGTTGAGCTTGTAGAAGTCCTCGTCAACGTCACGGATGGTGTCTTCCTTGGTGGTAAGAGACAGAGAGGCGATACCGGCGTGATCCTTCTTGCCTTCGAGACCAAGAGGAACCCACCAAGTGGTGGTGTCATCCTCAGGCTTAACATCGCCAGTAGATAGGAATCGGGACTGCTTGACAGAAATCTGACCAGGCTCTTCGGCAACGGTAAGGACGGGGTGACCGATCTTGGAGATCCAAGGGTGCATGAGCTCAGTGACGTTCTTGCCAGAAGCCTCACCAAGAGCGTTCCACAAAGCAGTGGTCTTGGCGTTTCCGTAAGCGTGAGCCTTCAGGTAGTTAGAAACACCCTTGAGGAAAGTCTCGACACCGAGGTGGTTGGCAAGCATGCGGATGGCAGAGCAGCCCTTGAGGTAGCTAATAGAGTCGAAAATCTGGTTGACATCAAGAGCATCACGGACAGGAACGTGGATAGGGTGACTGGCACGGATACCGTCCAGGCGGAAAGCAGCCTCCATACCCTCGTTGACGAACTGAGCCCAGACTTGCCAGTCGGGGTGCAGGTGGTCAACAGCGTGCCAACCGACCCAGGTAGCGAAACCCTCGTTGAGCCAGAGCTCATCCCACCAGTCCATGGTGACAAGGTTTCCGAACCATTGGTGAGCAAGCTCGTGAGCGACAACGTAGGCGACAGCGTTCTTGAATCGGGGATCAGAGGTCTTCTCGTCATAGAGAACCTGGGTAGTACGGTAGGTGACAAGACCCCAGTTCTCCATGGCACCGTGGGTGAACTCGTGAACAGCAATCAAATCGGACTTGGGCAGAGGGTAGTCAATGTCGAAGATCTCAGAGAAGAAGTCAATGATCTTGGGAGCATGCTCGAGAGCCCACTGACCCTGCTCCTTGAGACCACGGGTGGTGTAGACACGGACGGGAATCTGCTTGCCGTCGTACTTGCGGTCGGTGAAAGCCTCGATGTACTCAAAGTCACCGACAGCCCAGGCCAGAAGGTAAGTGCTCATGACAGGAGAGGTCTCGAATGATACAATGTTCCAGCCATCCTTGGAAGGTCGAGTCTCCTTAACAGGCATGTTGCTCAGAGCAACCTGGTCGGAAGGAATCTCAATCTCAAAATCGAAAGTGGCCTTGAGGTTGGGCTCATCGAAGCAAGGGAAAGCTCGGCGAGCATCACAAGCCTCGAACTGGGTGCTGAACATGTAGTGCCATTCGCCATCGCTGGGAACCGAAGCAGAAGGGGTCTCGGCAGGCTTGTACTTGCTGCGGTAGAAACCAGCCATCTCATTGTTGATGATACCCTCGAATTCGATAATCAGGGAAGCCTTGGAAGCGACGGGGAGCTCCTCGTCGAAGGTGATGGTAGAGCGTTGAGCCTTGGCGTCATAGTTGAACTTTGAAGATTCGAATGTCTTGGAGTCGACGGAGACTTTGGCGTGAGAGAGCTTGAGTTCGAGAGTGTTTACGATGATTTCCTTGGTAGGCTTTGTGATTTCCGAGTCGATACTGTAGAGCTGTCAGAGCTAGCCTCATGATGAATGAGGGGTAGAGGCGTGACGTACGTAACGGTTCCCTTGTAGGTCCAGTTGGTGAACTCGAGGTCCCTCAAGGACAGCTGGTAGTGCTTGGGCTTGACATTGTCGGGGAGAACATCGCGGTCAGTCATTGTTTCGTTGCGGGCGAGTCTGGCGTGAGCGGAGCAAGCTCGATCAGAGATCTTGGGAACAAGACTGTGTGGTGTTAGCAAGCTATAGCTCTGAGCTCTAGCTTAGCGAGATCGAATTTGTTCAGGCGAACAATGGGTATAATGAGAATGAGAATGAGAAACTGAAAGAAGATGGAGGGTTTGAAAGTGAAACAGAGGGAAGATATAGAATAACAAGAGTGCAATGGACTAGGCAGAGTAGATAAAAGCGTGATGATGCGTTGCCGTGACGGGCGGGACACGATGGAAGGGACCCCGCGGTTGGTGGGGTGTGGGCCACCTCAGCCATAGTCTACCATAACTGCCCCCTCCCTCCATTTGTCTGTCCCCTAAGAAATGGGAATGATGGCGTATAAAAGGGATAACGTACCTCCGAATACCGACAGGCATAGGCCGTCCATTATCTCGACGACTATTCAACGGCTTCACTTGACCGTTTACAAGTGAAGCAAGACCTCTCGAAAAGATACCACAGTTAAAAATTCCTTGAGAAACTGATACAGAGGGTGCCGTCTGCCGTGTAATCACCGATAGTGGGCTACAATTGCTCCACAGACGTAGATGTCGCAAAAGGCCCTTTGAGGACGACATTTTGGCCCGGATCCCTCACCCTTTTCAGGCGTGATGCGCCGTTGGTCGCAATTGGGCAGGTCGTTGATAGACAAAACTCTTATGGGATGTTAATGTTATCCTCTTTTAGCAACTGAGAGACCCCATTGATGGCACTTTTGTAGCGTAGCTGCCCCCAGTATCGTATCAGTATTAAAAGAGTGTCGATGCTGCGTTGAAATTTTCGGGTCAACGTTATTTGGTATGCCGTATTGCCGGTGACAAGCGAGACGGCCGAGCCGTGTGTATTCTGTCATGGCAATTATCTGCACTGTGCATCATGAGACGATAGGGTAGCTGACTCTTTTTAGCGAAGCGCATCATAAGTTTGGGAATCGATTGTGCTATCATATCCAGCAAATACAGGGACCACGTCAATACATAACGCAAGGTATAATCACCAACAACCGAGTCATGAGCTTGGGGTATGAAACTGGAGGATCAAGAACAGCGAAACACACGTCCACTATACTTGAGGGGAAGTTGGGATGAATTCAAGATGAAGTATTCTAAGATGCCCTAATAATTATACTACTTTATGCCTTCCTAGTCAATCGTTAGCGAACACATCGTCAAGATTTAAGCCTGAGATTGTTGTATCTTGTTAGGTGAATATCACCAAAGTCAGCCGTGAGACCAGACTTGTAATGCTTCCAATTTGCTTCTCATGATATCAATTCAGAAACCAGATATAGTCAACGCTTCTAGCGCTAATGTTGAAAATGACATTCTAACCATTGTTCGAACCAAAAAAGCAATTTGCCGATCCCATAAGTTACCCATCAGCGCTGCCACACCTCTTTGAAGGGGCAAGCTTGATCCAATCCTATCAAGTGAGCCATATTGGCTTTCCATACCAGTACGCCATGCAACCCAAGTTCAAAAGCGCTTCCCAGTAAAAGCAAACCCATTCCTGCCTGATTGAAAAGACCAAATGCTAACCTCCAAATACCATGCATCCATATTGCTCATCATGCATAATCCTATCAAAACAATCCAACCCATTATGGCGTCTAAGTCGACATCTCTTCTTGCTCAACCTTTGTTGCTACAGCATCCCACCAAGGCCCATGGGCTGCTCTGTCAACCGTTCCAATCTTCTCCAGCAAGTTCGAAATCTCTCGAACTCGATCAACAAACTCAGAGAGTCCGAGACTGGCCAGCTTCTCACCGGCTGTGTTAGCCGCCTTGACCTTCTCACTTGCTGATCCAGCAGCGAGGCGGGCAAGAATGTTACCGCGAAGACGGGTCAGCAAAAGTCGCAAGACAGGCTCTCGAGGCTCGCTTCCGTTCTGTGCCATTTCTTGGCTAGCAGTCAGAACTTTGGTAACAAGAGCACGAAGGTGGCTCTTAGTCGCCGTTGGCATCGATCGGCCAGATTCAAGAGCAGCCATGACACCGTCGACGGTAGCTTGAAGAGGATGACCGGCCTCAAGAACAGCCATGATGCGGGATGCTTCCATCTTCCATGAAGACCGAACGTCTCGCTTCAGGAGGTTCTTGCACTGTAGGAGAACAGCGCCAGCGGTGATGACTCGCTGAATAGTGGTGGAGACTTGGGCGATGCGGCTATAGTCCAGACGAAGCATCTCTGGCACCTCCTCAATAGGTGGAGGAGAGATCCTGGTGAAGATGTCTACGAGCATCTGTGCATAGAACTTTCCAGCATTGGGTCGCGACCTCGGATGGTTGATTCCCTCGGGATCCCTCTTCTGAGCCTCTGCGAGGACCTTTGCTCGGGAAGCCTTCCATGCCGCTTCGGCTGCTGCAAGGCCAAGTTGACCTTTCTCAACATCCTCGGCGAACCTCTTGGCCTCGTACGGGGCCGCGGACTGAATAAGTTGAGGTGCAGCGATCCTCAGGAGATAGTTGATGTAATCGCAGAGCATCAGATCAATGAACCCATTAAGAGCCTCAACTCGATCGATAATATCACCGTCCGCCAGCTTGTTCTGGATCAAGTCCTTGACCTCTTCATCGCGGAAAGGGGCACAGAGTTTGGGCAGAAGTGAGGCCATGGCAGTGAAGAACTTCTCATATGAGAAATTGCCGAGGGCGAATTGTCGTTCTGCCATCTCAGGGTCAAGAATCTCGCCAATGAGATTATACATGGAGTTACCCGGCTTGAGCAAACGCTGGAGCTTTTCCTTGATGTTACTTGCGACAAGCGCAAAAAACTGAAAGTTGATAGCACTGTCATCGCCTTCCATCGTAGCCCGCATCTTCATATAGATAGGCGCCGAGCGTTCCGATTGCTGTTCTCTGTATTCGTCGGGCGAGAGCTGATATTCCTTATTGATGGCCAACTCATGAACCACAATCCTGTTATTAGGCAGGAGACCATTAAGGCCTGTCTTGGGAACAGGTGCCTTTTCTTGTGCTTTGCTGGCCGGTGTTGCAGGTGGAGTGAGTGTTTGCGAATCGGCTGAAACCAGACTGTTGGCTGTCTCAGATGCTTCTCCAGGTGCATTCTCAGCCACGCGGGGCCTTGTGTCTCCGGTCTTCTTCTTGGCGGAGCGAGCTTTGCGGGCTTCGGCTACCGCGTCGAAGATCAATTTCTTGCCTTTTTCTGCACCCGCCAGCTTCTTGATGCGCACTATGAGCATCAACTGGTTATCTTGGATGCTCTTCTTGTAAAGAGCAGTGGCAGAATCGTCGGTGGTGTCCTTGACGGTGTGGTAGATTGCATCAAGCTCGACAAACTGCATGAGCATAACCTCTATCAAGGCATTAGAATCCCGAGACTTCCAAGCAATGAAAGCATTGTAAAAAGTGGCATATGCCTCGGGGAGTGTCTTCTTCAGCGCAGGCGGCATGGTGTACTTGTTGGCGGATGTTAAGCGAGAGAGGATATTCTCAAAAGAAATGAGCAAGTCTCGCGCCTTGCCTACCAAGTCCTGCAATTGAGGATTGGCAAGGTCTGTAGAAGGTAAACGGTGAGAAATAAGCACATCCACGACTTCGTCATCACCATTGTCATTCTTGTTGCTGAGAACTTGATTGGGATGACCAAGGATCAAGAAGGCACTGAGAAACGTGCGAACGGCTGTCATCTCGCCAACCGAACCAGGTTCACCCTCCTCGAGACCACATAGCCTGAGTAACTGTGCCGTAATGACAAGGACCCGCTCCTGGGCCAGAAGTTCAACGACAGTATCGAAGTGTGTGTCCCTAATGCCATCCACGGTTAAGCCCAGGTTGTTGAATTCGGAGATGGCTTTCTTTCGGAGGCAGCCACGCCACCACCATTGAATGCTTCTTGCAGCTTCCTCTTCGGTCGGCTTGCGTCTCTCTTGCTCAACATCAGGCAAAGGGTCTGTCGAGGGCTTCCTGGTCATAACACTCTGCCCACGACTCCGCTTGGACGCATTCTTGGTTCGTAGCTCCTCCCTTCGTCTTTCTGCCTCAGCCATTCGCTCCTCAATCTGAGCTTTCATGCGGGCAATATCCTGCTCTCGCTTCTCCTTCATTAATACGGCAACTTGCTTTGCTTTCTTGACTTCTTCCGCACAATTGGCGACGATCTCTGCCAGATTGCGCTCTCTGGCCTGCTGTGCCGCAATGGCTCTCTCCTCTGATAGTGAAGTGTCTCGATGAGTCGCTTTAGCGAGAGCCGCTCGAAGGCGAACCTTTTCGGCATGCGCCGCTCGATCGGCAAGTCGCGCCCTGCGATCCTCAAGAAAAGAGGCGCGGCGAAGATGTTGAGCGACATGCTTGCTCTGTTCACCTCCGCGGTGACTTGATGGTTTGATAGAAGAGCATCGCGAGTGTGCTGATGAGATTGAGTTGCGGCGCGAGGAGGCAGCCGAATCTCTGCGACGAGCCTGCGATGGACGATAGAAGCGGGCGGCAATGTGGGGAGGTGGTGTGTAAATTCTAGGGTCGTCATCTAGGACATCGTCTTCTTCTTCCTCATCGGGAGGAGGCATGGAAAGATCAAGTCGATCTTCCATTTCTTGATCTGAGGGCGTACTGTTGGATTCTTCGATATTGCGCGACGGCTCTGCAAGGTCGTGGGAGAGGCGGCGCATCGTGTCGGCGGCTGATGGCAGATGTGACATGGCCACCGTTGAATGATTGTGTTGTTAAGTTACCAAAGAATAAATCAATGGTAAAAGTAAAGTCAATCCCAAGGCGGGAGATTCGTCTTATCGACGCCCAAACGGGGAGGCCGGTTTGAGGTCAGGCTGGGTGCTGAAAGCGTAAAGTTAAGGGTTCGTTTCGTCAAGGCAACTCTGGTGGCGCAGTGGGATCCGTGGGTGGTTCTGAATCAGCAGCCAAAGGCTAAAACGGGGAAGTCTCAAATGCGCTAAACGAGCCCACCAAAGAAAGGATGAAGGGTTGAAATGAAGGATTGCGCAATGAGTCGCAAAAGATGCGTATAAGAAGGCAGAGATGAGTAGAAACGAGGGGAATGTGGAAGATAGAATACAAGTATTGCCACAAGCCGTAAAGCTGACAGAAGCGTTAGGCTATTGTGTATAAAAGATAAGATGGAAGGAGAAAAGAATGGAAGTTAGTGAGGCTGGAGGAGGGAAAACAGTAGAAGAAACCAATGCCAGGTGAAGGCGGGGGAGTCAGGCCAATGAAGTGTAATTCCTTATCGTTGGACTCGTCGCGCTTTCCCGTTGTTGCAGTTGCATATGCAGTTGGTGGCTTGAAGTGCCGCTCTTTCCACTTCCACTCACTGCCTGGACTGCTTGCGACACTGTTGACGACGAAAGGAAAGCACCCGTCACTACGGACGATGCATGCGCCGCGACTACCTTAAAGGGATATGCACACCACAGGGACCAAAGTGGGGGGTTGACAAGAGGGAAGGTTCCAGTTTCGATGTTTGAAAAAAAGCATGGACGTTTTTTGTTGTTATTTGAATCGAGGCAGGCGAGGTCCCTTTTTTTTCCTTGGAACATTGTGAAACTGACGCCCTGGCTTCGTGGACAGTGGACAATGGACAAGGCATGTGTCAGAGGATCCTTGGAGAGCCTGGGGTTTAGACCACTAACTCCAGTGGACTCGGTCACTGGCTTACAGCGAGTACACGATACTTGGTGAGTTACCTTAGGTCAGCTTGTAAGATGAGCTCTAATCCATTCCAAAGAACCCACCAGAACCATTTCTCCACGATTATCAATCACATCCGTATGTAAATCACCTAACCTTATCCGTTTTCTCTTTTTGACTGGTCTAAGTCGACGATACTGAAACGAGGCCCTTTTCCCGCTGTCCCAGCTCGGTCATACCCGTCCCGTCTCATACCCCAGCCATGTCATTTCTATCTTTGGCTTACCTCAACGAAAAGGCTGCCCACCCCAGATTCATGCATGTATTTTCGATACAACGTCATCACACGTGTTTCCCCTCCCGTGACGCTGTCTTGAGCCAAGATTGCGATTGTGCATCTGTGCCATTCTACAATTGGACTGAGATACGCCTCAACGTCTCGCGTGATAACAATAATAACCAATTAGGAAACATATGTATTTTCAATAACAATATTACCTTATTATTGTTTATTATGACGGGCTCACGTAACTCCACGAGAGTTTATCCGACTACAGATACAACGTGGTTCCATATCTTCAAGTCGATCGTTATAAGCCATGATTCCATGTCAATTCAACCGATTCAGTTATTATACATCTCACAACAACAATCGATCGCAATGGTGAGCACGCACGCAATGTATTCTTTCATGTCCTACTATGCAAGCCCCATGATTCCAAGGTTACTCCGTTCCCCTTCCCTCATACCTTTTTGTTCTACTATACAGAAAACTCTAAGAACCAATCCTACTCATAGAAAGTATCAAACCAAGGTCCCCCGCCACGTTATTTTTTATAATGTCCCTTCGTAAGCATTGCATGCTCGCTGTGCTAGCCTCCTTATAGAATCAGACGCAGCTGAACCATTAAACGCCTGTGCCATCCATCCAATTGCCGTTTGTTGCATTATTTCCATGTGCCCTATGCAGTTGTGCTCCATAATAACGTTACTTATTCGTGATGCATCCTGATTTAGTGGCGAAGACTGCCACTTCGAAGTCGTCCATTTGGAGCGCTTGACGCTCGCTCATTCATCCTCGTTACCCATTCGAGGACTGTCTCATAACAGAGAACATACTGTCTCAAGCTCTGCACCATGCTGAGTCGTTGTTCTCGGAAATCCTCCACCGTCTTCTGGATTAGATCCACGCTATCGTCATATAACCAGTCGATGTTGATGTTTGCGCCGCCTCGAGCCGCCTGTCTCTCCAGGTTGGACCTCTGGCCAGGGGTGTAAAAGTTAAAGTGTCTGGTAGAGCGGGGCGACGTATCCCCGTTTTCGCCCATATTGACATCTCCGTCATGATCACGAGATCGTACCGAATTCATCTTGGCCTGTCGCTGGCGCTTCAACATATCGATCACACTGTCCACAGTACAGAATGTTCCAGTGCGACCACATCCAGCAGAACAGTGTACAAGCATTGGCCGTGCACGAGAGTCAGCCTCTGGCTCATCGTACCATGTAATAGGAAGTGACTCAAGTGACGTAATCTTGGATCCCACCACGGAAGAAGTCTCAACAGGCAGAGCTGAACGCTGCATGACGTTGGCCAACTCAACTAGTGCCAACAGATGCGATGGCTGAGCAGGTGTACCAAAATCAGGCCATGAGGGGAAGTGCAAGTGAGTAATCTCTCGAATGGGCGCAAAAGGATGAGCAGTATGAGAGAGTGCAAACTTGCGCACGATTACGTAGGGCGTCTCTGCGGGGCCTTGAGTAGGTCTTGGTGCTGGTGTCGAAGACTCAAATGTCGTCGTGGTGTTTGCGCGCTTGCGTCCCTGTTCGCTGGCCGAAGCTGATGGCGTATGGTGGGAATCGGACCTATGCTTATCAATGTCAAGAGATACTTTCTTTTCAGACAGAAGCTTGAGTCTAATGGCTCCAAAGTCTCTGCCCTTCCAGTAAGGATGACACTTGAGCTGTCCGCCCTCAGATTCGGCAGTCAACATGACGACTACACGCACATCCTGCTGCCAAATAACAGACCAGAAATCCTAGATCGACGTTAGCCTAGTTTCGCATAGTGTAAGTGGCTGATAACATACCTCGAAGGTGGCGGGGAGGGGACCCTGAGTGGCGATATACTGCTTGTTACTTCGAGAAGCTTTCAGGTGGCTTGCGTTGATGTAATCGCATGAACCTTCTGGCTTCTCTTGCAACTTGACTCGGGCATGCTCGAAAGGTAGGATATCCTTGTATCGATTCTTGACTCCCTTCTCAACACCACAAAGCTGTACCTGGCTCCGCTTATCCTTGTTATGGGGGTTGAAAGCCGCATATGCCTCCTTCATTCGTGATTGTTCATCAACCTCGATATGCAAAAACTTGTCCGAAACCTTCTTTCCATGATCGGGCTTTGCAGCGGCCTCTCGAAGCCAGCGGGGCAGTGAGGGTGAGTCAAGGGCCGAAGGTCGTGAAACATCCAATTGGCCAACACCATCTGCCAAGTCCATGTTCTGGCGAATGTTGGAGAAGAATGGGTTGACATCGTTGCCAACATTGGGAAGCATGACTCCTCCGATGACAGGTGCAATTCCTCCATGGCCAGGGCCAGGCTTTCCAGGGGACCCAGTTGCTGATTGGTGATCGACCAGGTCGGGGAAGTTCTCCTGGAAAGAGTTGAAGCCACCCTTCAAGATACATGTACCACCAGTATACCCCTCATTAGTGAACTTCTTGATCATGTTTTGAGCGGTAATAGCATCGCGCTTATCAGAGGCGTGAGCATCATAAACAATAATGTAGTCAGTATCCTGCCAAGTAGAGAACTTCTCTGCATCGGCGCTAGTCTGGAAAGTCTGCTTGAGTTTCTGAATGTTGAAAGTAGCTCGCTTAAGAAGTGTAGTGGGGATGCAGAGGTTAAGAGCACCTTGAATCCGGGACTGGGCATAGTTCTGCGATGATCGAAGGTCAAGAATAAGTAATCGTTCCGGCTTAACGGTCTGAAGCATATCCCGGAGTTGCTGGCCTGTGATCATGTGAGGCTGTCCAGGCTCAAGAGTTGCTGGTACCGTAGCAGATCGTCTGATATCTCGGGCATCAGGAGGATCAGGTCGATGTTCCATTACAGATAGCCGAGGATCGCGATCTTCAGATCGAGTCAGACTCGTACGGTGCTGTGTGGGGTCCATTGGTAGAGGCGAGCCGAATCGGGGTAGATTAAGAGCCGGGACATGGGCGTGCAGAGATGATTCAGAGTTACGTTTCGAATCTGATGAAACATAGGCCGAGTCTCCTAGACTCTCCTGATCAACATCCATTCGACTAGCTGGTCGAACATTGGCAGAGCTCAAACCACGGCCAAAAGGTGATGGTCCGCCAGTGTCACTTCCATGGGTGTGCCATCTTGGAGGCCGAGGACGCACAAGTGCAACTCCGTTTGATGTTACTGAAGGCTGGGCGTAGTGACTTGTGGATAGAGCAAAAGACTTGCCCCGGTTAAAATCAGCCTGTCTCTTGAAGGCCTCGAACTCGGGATTGGCATCAAGAGGAACCTGCTTAGGAATCGCAGCCTGAAACGATTTCACGGAAGATGATGGGCTCCAGTTCTCGTTAGGGAGCCCTGATGAGCCCCCGCGCTCATTGGCCGATTCGACAATGAGACCAAAATAGTTAGGACTCGGTGATCTGTTATCGGAGATGACACGAGGCGAGAGCTTGGGCGGAGGGTGGTTTTGGCCGACCGAGTATGGCATCCGGGGAGAGGCGAGAGGAGTCGAAGATTTGTTTTGTTTAGTTGATCGTAGTGCCTGAGAGTGAGAATGGGAGTGGGAGTGGTTGATGTTATACGAATTAGATCGTGAATGAGAAATAGTATTAGAATGAGACTGTCCGCCGGGAGAGTGTCGTGCAGGAGTCTTCATTGTATAGTGCAATGGCGTCCGGTCGCCAGTCCTAGAATCATGCATAGCGAAGGCGGTGATCGGGGTAGTCGACGTCATCTCTAGAGACGCAGGGGTAAAGAGAGGCTGAGCGAGGCTCATAAGGCCATGGTGAACAGAACAAACAGGTTGAGAATTGATCAAGTGAGGGTATGAGAAGAAGAAGGGGACCTGAGTTGGTTATATGAAAATAGTTGTAGCTCAAGGCAAGCAAGTCTACAGTAGCTTCAGCTAAATAAGGGTCTCGGGGGGGCGATGGGACCTAGGACCGAGAAGGGTGAGGTGAGTGCAATGGATGGAGTGTGTGAGTAAGGTAAGGTGAGGCAGATTAAGAAATGCAACTGCACGATAGATAAAGATGAATGAATGCGAATGAAGGCTACCCTCTACCTTTAGTCTAGGCCAAGCTAGGTTCAGAGGAGAAGCGGGCAGTTGGTGGGGTCTTTGAATCGGATCCCTGGAAGACTTGGAAACAAGCCAAGAAGGGGGGTGAGGGGGGGC
>PVPY01000061.1:0-104093 GCA_002982035.1 Fusarium algeriense
AATATACCCCTTTTTATCTTTCTATCTTTTAATCCTCCATCTCACTTCTAGATCCTTCACTCTTTCGTCTTGAGAATTCATTCTGATAAGCTTGTCATCTCGCAACCAAACAAGAATAACATGCAACATATCGGCGTATCCGAAGATGCCCTCCAAACACTCGTTTGTAACCGTAGCATTGTTCATAGAAACCCTAACCTGAATCATAATATCAATGACTTCCTCCTTGGTTATCGTTTCTGTTAAGTTGCATCCTCTTCTCTTTACTATTGGGTCAACTTGTGCCCAGGTAGCATTGCGTGAGCCGTGAGGTCAGTCGACCACGGAGCCCATAAGTATAACAGCGTGTATCTGATGTTTCTAAGGGTACACTCGCAATATTATGTGCGTTTTCTGATCTCCTTTACGAAGGTTCTTTTACTTTCAATATCTTGGGTGCCATAGAGGCTGCATGAGAGAAACTCTGCAGGTTTTGCAGGGGCTGGTTGTCATAGCACATGGCTGTTAAAGACTATCTGATACCGAACAGTCAGGTACATACCCAAGTAAAATACTCATAGACTCGTATAGACCTACAATGGAAAATCGATGATCATTACAGCTTCTCCATTGTTATTCAGTCCCTTCCAGCAGTGCTTGGCTAGAATGAGATCGGCCATTCAACAATACTCGGAGGAATGCGGTATTATGTTTTCCGTTTTGATGACAAACAACATGAAAGATCTTTTATATCTTAATAGAATTTAGCCCTGAGGTATAGATCTTTGCGAGGGGGACTATGTGTGTAACACAACATAGAGGCGCTATTGCTGTCAAAGCTCAGCTCGGTGATGGGAGATCCTTCATCAGTGCGTACAGATAAGGCTTCCACTTTACTGCTTGCTAATTATTGAACTTATATGTATTGGAAACTTCATGGCTATGTACAGCACAGAATGTTTTTAGTAAATGGGCACATCGTCCCTATGTTTCACGCCTTATTTAGCTATGATATCTCAACTTCAACCTTAGATACACACTGAGGGGCTACCAATTACAAACTTTTCACTCGCTTTCATACTATACCACCTGAAAGTCTTCAAAGCTAATTCGTCGAACTCTATATTGTCAGTACCTATGCTTGACTTTTCCTTCTATTCGGGAAGCTCAAGTATGCGATGCCAGTCAGCAACTCACTTCTTCAAGAAGTCGGAATAACCCTATGATATGATGCTTCAGACTAGTGTATAACTGGTTAACTCCGGTTGCATAGTCCAATATTCTCAGCTACGCCTCAGTGCTTTTATCATCTCCTTTGGGTAATATTTCTAGGTTCACATCCAAGCAAGTCAAAGCGCACATCCCAAGTCCAACAGATTTACCTAGACCCCTGAACAAATTTGGGAAGGTTGCACTCAAGAACCCTTCAAAGCATGCAGGCAGCGTCTATCACAACTGCCAAGTTGTCTGTGTCAACTTTGACGGTGTCGATTGGGGCCACGACAACTATTCTCAGCGCTCCAAGACACCAATCATAATGAAATCCCAGCTATCGGGAGTAGTGCACAAGCCCTGACAGGAGAAACCCATGGCCGCAGCTTTGGTCGAGCTGAAAGGGCTGGAAACCTGCAAGATTTTAACCATGGGCACTTCTTACAATGGCATTGGCTGGTCCATACCCTGCTGACCAGTCTCAGACCGCAACGCTGGTTGTCTGTCTATGAAGACTCGTTGGCTCTAGTCTTTTGGCCTTCCTATTTTGTACATGCCGTGCCAGTGAGCAGACTCTAGGAGTTCCAAGAGGTGCAGCTTAACCTAGAGCTTGTAATATCTATTCCTAGAATAGAGCGGCTGACGCTGAACAACAACAACAATAACAACTACGGATAGATAAACAGTCAAAGATAAGTGATATGCCTGGTTTACAAGCAACGGCCCGTGGCATACAGTACAGACACAATCAATTTGACGGGATCTCTTTCGAATCACCCGCGGGCCGGAGCGTCGAACCCGTCCACCCTTCTCGCTTGCCCTGGCCTCGAGGAGCGAATTGCTTATGTTCTCTCGATACAAGGGAACTGCGCCGTAGCACCTGGAACCGCCGATGCCAGGCCCTGATGCGAGTTCAGGGCATGTTTCCTGTCCGTTGTACGAGACACAAAAGCCTTTGTACTATTCTATGTGCGACGTCGTACAGCGGCTCGTGAAAGAGTTCAACGACATGCCCACGCTCAGGTTACTCGAACGAGACCGCGACGATATTCTGCAATGCGAAATGCAAATCATCTGCAGCAGAGGAACAATCGAATGAATGTTTCGCAGCGCCCAACGCAGCCCTACAGAATATGCTGATAATTGCTTCGGATTAGGGGTTGTGTTTGGGGCCTGCGGTAGCCAGGGTTGTAGCGAAATGAAAGCCAAAGAACAGTAATGATTGTCCACCAACACGAGCAAGCAAACTTGGCCTTGGAGCATCTGTGTCCCCATCACATTCAGGGAGACGCTCAAAGGACCAAAATTGACCTACCTACGCTATTGCTTGATCGGCCTAGTTTCAGTTGGGTAAGGCATCGATAAAAAACACCGCAAATGAGCAGGTTTCCAAGATTTCGATATCAATATCTCTCGGCAGTAAGAATTGACAAAATCAATCGCCGATTGAGACGAGATTCGTATGCATGCGGGTCGTGTGCTGTACAGAGTACAGTAGCATAAGTTTAGCTGCTTAATATACAAGGATTATTCAGAACTGTTTCAGCTGCATTTACCCAAAAGTGGCATATCAACAAAGAACCCTTCCGGCAAACGAAAGAATGGTGTCAAACTCATGATAGCGTGGCCATATCCTCATTGTCAATTGGGCCAGCAATCAACTTCTAGGATCATGGGTAAAGACAAGCGTCAAAACAAAGAACCAACAAGTAAAAAGTCAGCCACACCAGGCTATGGTGCATCTTAAGAGGTCAGCCCGCAAGTCAATATGGCGCCATGTATGTCGCAAAGGGAGGGGAAGAGTATCGGGATCCTGGTAATTCTATCGGAGATTTCAACTTTTCGGATATCGAACTTTCCGATTCACGGTTTGTTTGTTTACTCGAAGCAAGAGCGTCAAATCAAAAGTCGTGTTTCTGTAGATTGCTTCAGAATAACCTGTTGAGGACCTTGCACAGTCACATCGTGGCGCAGCGTACATATTCGATGCATGCATACATACATACAGTAGCTCGGCGCTGAATGCGAACAGATCTCTGCCTTGCAGAACTTGGTAAACAACTCGACGCCCGTCTCGTTGGTACAGCAGATGTACCATCGGTATAGCTATTCTCTTGTCAAAAGCCGTCATTGTGTAGGTTGTTAATGAATGGCAGCTCAAGCCACCTAAAAGCCTCAAGCCATTCCGCGTGCTAGAGCGCGCCATTGATCCGTGAATGGAGCCTCCCCACAACCAAAACAGCAAGCCACATGTTAAAGAATCTTCTGCTTTGAGCATTGGCTGAGGCCTCTGTTCGATCCGAATGCTTCACCTCGGTCCACTCGGCACGGTATGAACTATTTTGATATAGCCAAGTTACATCGCATGTTGATTAGAGTTGTTAAATTAACATGGGTTTCGTGGAATTGGAAACAATCAAGAAAACTAGCGTTGACACCGCACGTCCAGGTGTTTGCTGATACGCAAGCGCCGGCAAAACGCCAATGGGCAAGTTGTTGATGAGCTGATATTGAGGGATTAGTCTCCAACCCTGAGCCTTGCTAGTCCATCTCGAAGTCGAGGTCTTGTTGGCGACTGGCCAGAGAGCGCAACATGAAACTTTTCATCTCACTCATGTCTCTGATTTGAAGTTATCTCACGTTGATGAGACTGCACATGTCAAAGTAGTCTCGGTATAAGGTTCCAGACTTTGAAATCTTAACCATCTCTCCATAAGTGCAAAACATTTCATGACTCTTCAAAAAACCCTTGAACTTGATCGACTTGACTACCAAATCGCGATCAAAACCCCCACAAGAACCCAGCCTACAAAAGTTGCGGGGATGAACCAAGAGAACTAACCGTATGACCGCCCTACGAGCCCAGCTTGAACAGGGGCCCTGGTCAGAAGCTTCAAGTAAACCAGATCGCGAAAAAAACGGCCCCGATTGGGATTCTCTACCGCGATCAAGAACTTGGTTTTGCCTCTTAATCTTGCCGCATATGCGACCTATATTCAGTCTCATATCGAAATCCGCCAAGCTCGCCGCTTGGGGATTGTATAATCCCTTGGTAAGACAAGTCGACATCAGTCTTCGGCCTCGCCTATGCCTTTGATGGCTGTTGTTGGAGATTCCAGCTTGGTTAGATTCCCGATTTGGTGTCTCAAAAAGCAAACATGAATAACTTATTGACCAACCAGAGACCACAAACCAATCTCACCATCGATTCCAAACAAGGCCATGCCCTGTCAATTTCCCAGCACCATTGTCCACCTGCGAATCAATTGGTGATCTTGTTTACAGCTTGCCAACTCTAGTCAAGCTTTCCGAGCCAGAATATTCCTTTCAATCGGTCTCATTCCGGCAGCATCCGACAGCTGAAGATCGTCTTCCGGGTCGATCAAGCCCATCATATTTGACAATCGATGAATGGCGCACTCGTAAAGTGCCATGTTGTCGAATACCACACCTTGTTCGTAAGAATCTCATCAGATTACAGATCAGCCATCACGACAGACCAACGGCACCAAGCCATTCACGTGCACTACATGGATCTGCAGAGGGGGACATGTTCATGTCAACAACCGACATGCCGATTCTTAATGCTGATAGGACGCTCGGGGATGGCCTTTCTTCACAGCCTCCCACATCCAGCTGACATCTTGAACCATTATTAGCCTAACTCGGTTAAGGGAACTTCGATCCGCAACAGGTTGTAGGGCAGACTTGCTGGCGACTTGCAAGCGAGCCAGCGCCTATCAACCTAAGAAGACCAGGGGTCAAACTTCGGAGACGAACCATTGATTGCAACTCGTCGTCATTAAAATGTAGGCAACGAGCACCAATCCTCATTGGGATTTCGCACTGGAAGGTCAGTTCTTGGCCTTTGGGGTTGAGATCCAAGATTGTGGTTCATGGTTAGCAAGATGCCACCCTGGTCACTCGCATATGCCTCTTTCGGATGCAGAACACATCCCACTCGGTGTTTCTGAAGCTTATCTCCATGTTTATTGTTTATTGTTGTTTTGAAACTCAATTCGCGCGCGATATAATAAATCCATCGTCTGCGGCAACATAACGCAGAGATAATCATCACCCTATGCCTTGCTTCAGCATGTGATACCACAGAGCCACAGAAGTGCATAATGATTTGGAACAATTATCTTGGTAACCGATTGAACAAGGTTTGTTCCTGGCTCGGGCCTGGTAGGATGTGTTATTGTGGCCACTTGGATACATGTCTATTCGCCACTTGGCGGCAGGCGTGAAAGCATGAGGGCATCGACAATAAGATGTGCGGGGAAACTTCAAGTAAGACTGGACCGCAATCCAAGCTCTTCTGGTGTAGCTGGTGTATCAGATTCTAGTTACACACATTCTAAGCGGGCTGCCCAGATGATGAGACGAGCCAATGATATCGCGTGATTGCATCCCCGCGAAACTAACAATTGCAGTGGGTGTTACCCTGGAGGGGCCGCAAAAAGACACATGGCTTCCATGTTCGACTTGACAACTTTGAGATTCGATGCCTGGTGAAGGGTCTCTTGAGACATTGTAGAAGGAATGACCACCCCGGCCTCGACTTCAACCAAGAGTGTATAGTATTGTGGTGGCAACAATTCGGAAAGAGTTTTTGATATATGGGACGCGGTATCAAGGTCCACTGGACCTGGAGACCAAGCTCAGTTGAGGAGGCAACGAAATGAAGTTATCACAAGATCTCCTCTGGATCAGTCGGTGTTCTGGAACGTGTCAAAATTCCTTCCACTGGCAGTCTGAGAAATAACGCATCTTATTGCGGAGAAATTGACACGAACTGCCGAAGGTGTCTCTCCCGTCGTCAGTCGCCTGGTGCCCAGGTTGGAGCATTACAAGTAACACCGAGGACTCAGGATGGGTTGAACGTAGCTTGATTTCGGAGAAGCTGCGTGAAAGAGGAGCTGGAGAGAGTTTTTCAAGTTAGAGGCGGAGTTTTGTATAAGGTAGAACAGAGATTTTTCGTGTCATCGTCATAGCAATTGATGAAAATTGCAACGTCGGCTTTTCCACAGCGCCGTGAAACCCGTGGTGATGTATTTCCGACGAGTCTTGGCACTGCATAAAGTTGACAACCAAGTGGGTATCTTGCCTAGGCCTGCTTCCTTTTTTTCGTTGACTTTTTTTTTTTTTCTTGCATGAAACCATTCAGATGAATGGATTCGGTTCCCAGGGAGGCGTCATGGATCCAGTTAGTATGCGGTTCTTAACCTTGCGTCGCTGTGGTGAAGAAGCGAGGGATGGATACTTATTGAATTCAATGGGTCAGGGCCGCTAAATGATTCTGCCGACAGCCAAGCCAAGCCAACATCCGCATAACCACCAGTCACGAGACACAAAACGGCGGAGCAGAACTATTGAGACGTGCACAAGTGACGAGATGATGAGCATAAAAAAAGAGGAGAGTCAAGAACAGGCTGCTTTCGCGTAAAAATGAACCCTGAAGGTACCGTATCTTAGCGCGTCACGACCCGACGTGTGGGGGACGCTACGCCCCAATATAGAATGGCTGCTCGGGTGATTCAGCCTCATTTCATATAGAAAGGAGTCAAATGTGTCGTCACTTTCGCGGGTAGCTCCGCTTTGTGGAAGGCTTCTGGAACATTTGTACATTAGCGCTAATTTCAACCTGGGGCCTGGCACGTGCATTCGTGTCCATTTTGTGCAAATCTGGATCTTGTGGATAACCTCAAATTGCAGTGTGGTCGGGGACGAGGGTGAAACCTCATGGGGTACGGCAACAGCAACAGTACCACTCTGTCGGTCGAACCAACCCTATAGTGACTGGATCTTACGTACTGTAGACGGCAGACGGCACTTGTTGAGCGTATGAGGGGCTCTGAACCCGTCGCCGCGGGCCGGATTGCGGGAACAAAGAAGAAAAAAACCCACTACGAACCACTTGGTGATCCGCCAGTCACAACGGTCCGGGCTTCAAGCCTCGGATGGCAAAGATCTCTCTCACAGTGCCGTCTCGTAGAGTGGATGTCGAGAATGCAGCCAAAGGGAATGAGGCTGTTCATAACTAATTCGAGGGGGACCGCTTGTCTCAGGCAATGGATACTGTGTCTAGCCCGCTATTTGTTGGTCCTGGACTCAACAATGTGATTTTCATGGCCCCTGCACGATGGAAGAACCGCAACATCCGCCAAGTGGAAAATAGGTAGTCAGCAATTGCTGGCGGCGACAGCTTCATTAAACAGAAAAAACCTGCGCTCGGCGGGTTCTGCGAGGTGATGGAGTGGCCGATCCAGACTCTGCAGACTCCATCGTGACCAACCTTCAACATGGGGGTGAACATCAGCATATGATAATTTTTAACTTCCTTTTTTCAAACTCCCCCCCTCACTGTGGTGTAGGTGGCTCCTCATCTCACGCGTCTCGCAGCAACCCATGTACGTGGAACGTGTTGCGAGCTGCAAATCATCGCCAAAGCCCGCGCGTCTCTGAGGCGTCTTTTGGCGTTTATTTCATTAGAGACAAGACACGTTTAAAAAAAAAAAAAGTTAAAAGTTACAGGGCTTCGGAATGGGGACGCGGGCAAGGGATAGGGTTGATCTTAAGTTAATAATAAAGGTTCTTTGGTTCAGCGTTCAGCTACAGGCATTATGAGTGGTGTCAGCGTGAGCATCAGCGTCTCGGCTTGGGTGTCATTCGTTGAACTTCAGCGGAGGCGGAGGCAGCAACGCAACACTATGCACCGCAGCAGGGCGAAGCGAGGGATGATGCCTCAAAAGAAACAAGGTCACCGGGAGTCAGGAAATCGAGCCGATATCATGTCGTTGACGCCATAATTAAGCAACCTGATCCGAGACTCTCGTGTCTCGCACCCTTCACCCTTTACTCTGCAGTAGCCACAGCATCAAGCCAACCTAACGCGCTCTCTCTCAGAGTCTTACCCCGGGCCAGGGGAAAATCAGAACATGCCATGCCATACTATACGAGGTGATAGCTCTGGACCAAGCCCTGCTTCTATAGTGCTTGCGCATCCTGACGTATCGACATGTGTTAAAGCTTGCCATTGGTATTCTGCGACAGGTGATAGCACTTCTGCAAGCCCGCTGCAGGCGTACCGTCCTTTGGGATTCGTTACCCGTGGTGCTAAGCATCTAATTGGGTTGTCAGTATAAAAATGGAAACCGGCGCAACCACTTCACACCACCGAGGCTACTCGTGCGTGTTACTTTGAAGAGACAACTCCTCCTGGAAAGATTGCGGCTCTGTTCATTTTCATTTCCACAGTCTCACGGGAATACGAACGAGACCATCCGGTTTTACCAGAGCGAGATCTCGAAGCCAGATCAATAGAAGGGTCCGAAACAGATTCTAGTCAATGTCTCATCTCTGCAGAGACTATCGCTTCTCGAGCAACAACTGTACAGTAAAATCGGATCTTGGTTCTACAGAGCTCGGAGAGTGAATGCGGGGCAGGCACTAGTTTCAAGCTTTCTAGACTTTAAATGGCAAAGTTTCAAGGCTCAATCGCACTAGGTTCCACGCCTGCCCCATTGGAGTCCCACTGCTGAAACTAAGTTCCTACGTCACATTTTGGCATTTTCAAGGTCAAATGTGAGGGAGAATTGAAACCTGCATCGTGGAAGTAGGGAAATGATGGAGATATGAGCCCAGAAGCTCAAAGAAGAGAAATTACGATTGTAGGCGTGGTGACAATTGCCTTGCCTCATGTCGTAAGTTGAAGGCGAAATATTGAGTCTAGGTAGTCAGACCATTGAAGCACTTTGGACAATAAGTCAGCCACTTTGCTGGGGACATGGGTAATCGGATTACAACCAGTAGCGTACCAACCAAGCACTAGGTTCACCTTCAAAGACCGTCCGTCCTCACTCAATCGCGAATCTGGCACGAGTTGAGCACCGTGGTCGAGGCAATTCTATCTAGCGGTTTGGTGTTGAGATTCAGGGAAGCGCAAAGCCACCAGAAGCCTCAAATATTATCTGTTCTCCCTTAAAGATCGGCAGGGAGAAGTGGCTCAGCGGCATGGCTTAAATCTGCCGGCTCTTTGTTCAGGCCTCCTTTGTTTTGTCTTTTGTTTAGCGGTCCGCAATCGGGCCCTGAGATGTCGCAGTTAGAGACCTGAGAGCAATTGCGGAGGAAACATATGAGAGATTGCCAAGCGGGCAACAATTTCAGGCAAAACTAACCTTTCAATACGATTACCTCTTCGGAGTTGCAGTTCCTGGTGTGAGCGGTTTCTGAAGCCAAGTGATCGTCTCCGGGGCAACTAAACAGTAGAGAGTTTGAACCATACTGAATTACGAATACCACTACTATCAGTCTTGATCCATCATAGTCAAGAGCAAAGCCAAGATCACCAAAGACTCTCAGACCCCGAGGTATGCACGTCATGATAGTTAGACCAGCCTCTTGACCATACAAATTGCTTGTCACATATATGGGTCAATTCCTTTCAAAGAATCATCACGAAGACATAACGAATAAGGCATGGCATAGAAGATCTACAAGCTGACACACCTTTGGTCATGGTTCACAGCCAGATCTGGATATCTTGACCCTCCGCGTCGGGAACAGCCAGGGGATCCTGGATGTGGTTCCTGGGGCTACCCCTCACTGGCGTTAAGCCGGCGCATGTGAGAAGTGAGAAAAGAATTGGTGACAAAAACGAAAATGAGAAGAAGAAAAAATCTTCGTAAGAGACCAAAGTTCGATCAGGCTATTGCCTCTGTGATCGGGACCAAAAACTGGCGACGACTTGGCTTGTATAGCCTCATTCCAACACCATCACCCTTACCTTGACTCAATCCCCGTCTCTGCCTTGCTTCAGTTGCAGGTTACATGTCAGATACTGTCGATCCAACTGTGCCCGTTGCACTTTGATGTTTTTTGTCAATTCGTGCAGGTGTGCAGGGTTCTGGCCGCTAAACCTAGCTCGCCCTTCAACTTTCAGTTTCCTTTTCCAAGCTCTCCCGTTCGCCCAGCCACCTGGGTCCGGCCTAAGGTGCGCTGAGTCTCATGAAATGCGCGTCTACGCCATTTCATTGGCCCTCAGAAACTGCGTCGCCATTTGACGCGGGCGCGTTAATAACGTGAGCGCGAGCTCGACGGATTAATAAAGGGGTGCAGGTCTCGATGTGAGCAGACGTGTATGTGATACTTTCCGGCTTTCGGGCCCATTCGCGAATTTTGCTTCCTCATATGGTCGTGTGCTCTCGGCGTGTCTGTCTGTACCTGTGCCTGTGCCTGAACTTGGAACTAGACCTGGTGCCTTGATCGTGTGCCTGGTGTCGTTGCCGTGAGAAAGGATTGTGGAGGTTTTGGATGATCCCACGCCTAACTGCATCCCGCTCGCGAGTAATGCTCCTGACTTGGTGAGACTTGAGGCAACAGGAGCATATTCTCCTGCAATCGATGCCTGGCCAAACTTGACTTTGTGACAACTTAGACGGAGGCTGTGAGTTAAGTGCCACCAAGTACAAGCGGCTGAGGCAATGTTTCACGGACGTTAACATGACTTACCACGAGTCGGCGATATTCGCAGATGCCATAGGGACAAACGGATGTTGAACCCCGAACAAAAAGAACATTCCTATGATGGCATTGACGGAGAGTTTTTACATTCTTCAAAGACCCTGACTCGATGGAATTTCAGTTACAATCTGGAATCAATCTCTTTCGCTTGTCAACTAGGCAACTTTAGAGGCTCTATCGCCAATAATGAAACATTTTGACTGGCTTGTAACTGACACTTTCACAAGTGGGCTAATGTATAACAATGCCATATAGCGTCATTATCTTCACATAATGTTTCTTGTGCTTATGTCCGTTTGACGTCTTATGCGTGCCATTTATACAAGCATGTTCCTTTTCGGCGTGGAGACGTTCTGGTGCGCTGTGGAGAGTGCCAATTTTCTTTCTCTCGGCTTCCCTTGCAGCAGTAAATTGAACCGGCGGCATGGGATGGAAATGAGCATCCGGCGACTCATTACGAACAGAGCGATGAGCGCAAATATCGGTGAAGCTGTACTAGCTGCCATGACTAGCCTTGTATTAGATATGTATGAAGGAGTGTGATCCATGATGAGACAAGCAATCTGT
Source organism: Fusarium algeriense (assembly GCA_002982035.1). Classification (NCBI taxonomy): domain Eukaryota; kingdom Fungi; phylum Ascomycota; class Sordariomycetes; order Hypocreales; family Nectriaceae; genus Fusarium; species Fusarium algeriense. The sequence goes on from PVPY01000061.1 coordinate 11,284, forward strand.
TGGTGATGCCATAAGGTGTGATGTGATACAGCAGCAGATTTCAATCTAAATAGCCAACAGTACTGTGTCTATCGCATACCTACCATTTATAGCGCTATAACGACCGTTGATATGGACGGGACGTCGGTGGATATGCAGCCACTGCATGGAATACCTCGTTACAGCATCAATCACCATGTTTTATCGCTTGCAAAGTATCGCCAAGCACCTCCTTTTACCAGCAGTTCCATATACCCGCCTTACATGGGCTGGGATGAGGAAACTGAGATCGTCTATGAGATGGGTCTGATTCGTATGAGATCCAACCAGATACGCATCGGGCGATTAAATTCGTTTGCGACATGATAGCAACCTCGTTTTATCAAAGTGGCGTCCCAATGCTGAGAATAGTATCGTGCAAGAGATCATGTCTAGAACAGGCAGATGCGGCTGAAGGCAAGACTGACAACTCATATAAGGGAAGCTGCTTTATCAGTTTGCAGCTATCTCACAATGACATGCAGGAGAAGATTTGACTTGGGGCTGATTTGTATTTATCCACGGATATGCGAATAGTGTCAGATTTGTGAATAGCGTCGTCAAAGTGGAGACATGTCCGGGTGAGCAAACTTCTACGACTCAGCGAATTGCGCTACGTCCGAGGACCAAAGCGGGCTAGGCAATTACACGCAGAACAACCCACTGCAGATGTTGCCCCGTGCTGTGTTCCCAAAACTACAGTATTCAAGGGTTCTAGCAGGGCGGAACGCTGACAACGTCTCACGACTTTTAGGACTGTACCACGGCCGGGCCGTCACCCCTGAGCTAGGCAACGCGAAGAGAGGTCCGCGCCGATGAACGAACAGCATGCTACGTACGGATACAGTGACAGTTTGACGTTTACAGCTAGAGAGCCGACAATCATGTACAAATGACAGCTGCACAGCACAGCATAAGTTAAGTTGACACAAGAGGCCAAAAGCTAAAGCCAATGAAGCGAGAGCTATGCGAGCCTCTAACGTGAGCCCGAGGCTTGTCTAGTGACCTGTAGTTCAGTGGAAGTATTGGAAAGTCAAAGTCAAAGATCGCTCGCTGTGGGGTTGAGTGACAGCTTCAGATCCATGGATGTGAGGGAGACTGGGAATGACATTGATACTCGAGCACTCAATTACATGCGCAATTAGTTGAGATGTAGAGGCCCGATGCAGCCAATTGATTGGCCTGGGGATGATGCAAGAATCAATACGTGAAAGCAACGCACGCGAACAACGGATAACTACTGGTGTTGGCTACAGTCAGTACGAGGGCCTGGTAGTTCATTTGAGCCCTTCAACGATTATCATAGGCCCAGACTTTTTGGCTGGCAACGCCCCAAGCCCACAGAAAACTCCCTTTGGTCGCCGGGATGGGAAACTGGGCTGTTTGAGGTGGAAGTCAAAGATTTGGGTAAGATTCGAGTTAATCGTATTAGTCTCTCCAAGTCTCGTCGCGCAGGTGCCGCGTCGGTATGGATCCGTACTGAGAAACGACACGGTTGTCGAGGAAGACGAGACGAGACGGGACGCGATGATGGCTTCACGTTCCCGTCGCTGCTGCACAGTAGCTAGCTTGTGGGTTTGTGAAGCAAGCGCAGCAAGTGGTTCATGGGCTAACCTCGACTTGCACACGCATTGGCTGCGCCGGGCAACGACGAGTCCAACCGAGTCAACTCTTTTCTACGGAACGGACATGTCCAACGGGAGCTTATTCCGCCATAATGATGACGAGTGTGGGATGTTGGCTGAGTTACGGGCAGCTCGGAACCCCATTTGAGTGCAGAAGCGTCCACTGTCGACCGGATTTTTATACTCATGACACTATCACTGTAAGGGAATCCATGCTTTTGAAGGTTTAGACAAGCATTGGATTCGCAACCCGAGCAACAGGGACGATGTTCTGACAGATGGTTTTGCTATAATTGGGGCATTTCAAACAAACCCCTGGCTATCACCTTATCTTGAAATCGATGCAATAGTGACAATATCTCATGATTTCTGTTGCGTTTACACCAAACTGCTCTGGATATTACTGTCAACCGCATTGACTCTGGCTCATTATGACGATGGTTTCAGTCGGCAAGAGGCCGCGGTCATGGCGGGCACCCTCAAACCAATTCTGAGCGTGTCATTGAGATTTTTTGAAATGTCTTGGTTGCCATTATAAAGGCTAGTTGGTGCATGCAAATGTGACGGTCCTTTACAGCTGGTGTCTGCCGACTCGCTGTGGTAAGCCTGTGTAGTGCACTTCAGAGGCCATTCGGCCGTTGAATGGACGTACAATGCTTATAAACAAGGACAATGGGTCGCCTGTGGCCTGCTCAACCAGGCCATGAAGCGGCCATGAGCAGAAGTTCTAAACAAACAAACTGTCGTGGCCGCTCAAAAGAGGGCTAAGCTGTTGAAGTAGAATAATAAATGTCTTATCAAAACTTGAAAGCAGTCAACAAATAAATAGATTCGGCCGAGTGCATCGTACCACCAAGAGATGGAGGCTCTGTATCTCATTTTGAAGTTGCCTGTCATTCCACGGTAAAGTCGATTTAGTGTTCAATTCAAATTGCTTTAATCGAACCACCAGTAGCCATTGTTTGGTATCCTGTATCAGACAAATGTCTCTCCATTTCTGCCATCTATGTATTGAGTCAGATGAAGACAAACCATTCATGATCAATCCGATCTATGAGCATCATCAATACCTCGGGCTGGATCACAAAGTGCTTTTTCGGCATCGTTTTTCCTAGCTTTGACGCGGTCATCTTCAATCAACCTTCCTTTTTTTTTTCACTTCCACATTTACTTTCACATTTGACATCTTCTTACATGCGGTCTCACACGCCCGTCTCCATTCGCGGATCCCTGCCTCAAGCCCACGCCGTATTTCCCCAGCCGAGAGACAGAACACGCTACGACACGACACAATTGGCACAACTCGACAGGCCCAGCGCAGGCTCACACGCTTGATACACGCTTCACCACGCTTCTTCCCAAGCCCCAGGTGAGTGCTAGCGTCCGCCTAAAGTTGACGCACAGTACCTTGCACACCCCATGTCGTCCGCCTGTTCCTTTCTTGTGCTTTGCTGTGTTGTGTTTTGTGTTGTGCTGTGCAGAGCTACCCTCCACTCACACCCAATCCGCTCCCGCTCTCAAAGCCCCAAGAAGAAGCTACCTGCGTTTAGCCCCAGCCTCCAAAGAGCGTGCCTTGAATTAGGTGCGCGATGATCAAAAGTGGTGAGGTCAAAGTAGCGTAAGTCAGCCCGCCAGAGAAGAGGCAGTTCAGTATTATTTTACTTGGCGATATTGGATGCTCATTCATGCCTGACGGATAGTAAAAGGGGGAAGTATGAACATGTTTCCTTAAAATAATTGAAAAAGCAAATGAGAGCTGTTAATTGGTAGATTTGAGATGGATCTGTAAAAGCAAATCGAAGCTTCCTTTTTCCTTTCCCAAACTTCAAAAATGCCAGGATTGGCGTTCGCTTGGTTGGTGGGCGCGCGACCCGTGCCCAGGTGTGCAACTCCTGGTGGCCTCCTAGCAGGGGCCCGTCTAGGTACCTCCACCACCTGTTGCTCAGCAAACAGGTACCTGGTCAGCGTACCCGCAAGCGGTAGCAATGCCAGGAAAACCGGGCTGGCAGGGCAGGTCGATGTTAAGTCAATGTTGAGCAAAGGCCAGCCCAGCCAAGCCCAGCCCAGGGCAGGTCTTGCGAGAGGCTGCTTAGTTAGCAGTGCATCCATCTGCACTGAAGCAAGGACGGACGGTGCAATGCAGTAACGTATTAGACTAAGGCAGAGAGCACAGAGCACAGCGCATCCATCTCACACACCCAAGATCCTAGCACACCTCACACTCACACTCCGCCCGACACTTCACGCCCCTGGCAAGTAGAGTAGCTTAGGCTTAGGTAGGCCATGGATGGATTGGATGGATCCATACGGACAATCCATGGATCTCTCCTCTCGTTGCATTGCAGTTGGTTAAAACTACCTACTCTACTCGCGTACCTGTCACCCAGTCCTTTTCCCTCTTCTCCATCCTCCTCTTACCTCTTCAACCTCCCTCCTCCCCTCTTCCTCCTCTCGTTTTGTTGATTCCCTCATTCTCTCATTCCGTCTTCCTCTCCTGACTCGACCACAGCAGGCCTGAAGACGCTTGAGACGAGGAGAATTTTCACTTCACCCTAGGGCTTCCGCTCGACATCTCTCCCTCAAAAAGCCCCCATCCCGCCCTATTAAAGGCCAGGACCTTAAGGCTGTGAGAACTAGAACCAGAAACAGGCCGGACCGGAAAAGTGAATCAAAAAGACCTTTACTGGTATTTCGCTTTTCTACATCCACTTCGCCCTCTGTAATTCTTCCCTCCAGCTTCTCCTTCGACTCTGTAAAATTCCTCGGTTCATCCACCAGGAATTCCAGTCTTCAATCTCAACCCACTCCCGCCGCCGACGAAGCCTCCCATCGACGGGCCCGCTCCCTTGATTCAATTCATCCGATAGCGACCACTGTCAACCCTTGCCGAAACTAGTCATCGAATCGAAGACTAGTCGCCAATCAACTCTGGGTATCCCTTAGACCTCAGGAGGATTCTAGGACAAAGTGACGATTGCGAGTTATTCAACTCTCAATCCCACAGCACCTAGAGAATTCCGCACCATCCACACACAGTCGTGATTTAATTAATCGCGACCTGTTCGGTTACATCGCGGTCATTCTGACTCGATAATCGAACCATCAAAAGCGTTCAAGAGCGTTTGGAAAGGTATGTCATGCCCGTTGCTGCACCGCGCTGGGGACATATCATATCTAATCTCCGTATAGCTCCATGCCGAGTGTTCAACTCCTGCATACCGCTCTCCTCTCCACAACCACCACGCTTTTTCTCCTTGAAGTTTGCCCAGTGGGAGACGTTAGCTCGTTATTCCTACTCGATTCAGGGACTGTCTCATCTTCTCAACGAGCTTTGCCCATCTCCCCGACGTGTGGCTGTAAGACTCCCCCTCCCCCCTCGATACCATATTCGTGCCAGCCTGCCTATCGACCAAGGGATAGTTGCATGTAATTCCCAGTGTAATGGCCTCAGCGAGTCACGAGCTTGGCAAAATCGAGGTTCCGCTAGTATTCAACTTGATACTGACGCACATGCCACATTAGAGCCCTTGAGTCGATCTCGTCTTTAAACGGCCCCCTTTCCAATCCCTTTTCTTCAACTCCACTATCTACATGCTCCTGGTCTCGTTACCAGCCACGGTCACTCTTTTCATTTTCATCCACGTTCTTTAATATCTTAATAACCTAATTAATCGGCTTGCATCACTCCTTTTTGCAGCCAAAGTCATTCTCTCTTACGCGATTTTCCGACCACAAGATTCCTGGCGAACTAACAGTCTCTCCTTTGACACCAAGCCACAGCCTTATCCTGCTCCGTCACCGCCTTCTGAGAATACTTTCACCTACCACCCAACATGGCGTACTCTCAACACGACGACTCCTACTTCGTTGAGTCCGATGAACCTCACCATAGAATCACAGCCCAAGAAGCAGCACGCATGATGGCCCGTCAACGGCAAGATATAATCGGCGTTGAGCTCTCACGATTAGCAGGAGATGAGTACCTTGAGGATATCATGCAGCATATGCGACAAATGGAGGTACGTTGCGACATTGACACCCATCTCGTCTCGCGTGCTTACAACGTCTAGGATGAGACTCTGCCAGATGCTTCCCTCATCGATATGCAGCGCGAGATCCAGTGGTTCATGCGACCTTACTTGATCGATTTCCTCATCGAGGCCCATGCTGCCTTCGGCCTGCTCCCCGAGACTCTCTTCCTCACTGTTAACCTCCTCGACCGATACTGCTCGAAGCGAGTGGTGTATAAGCAACACTACCAGCTAGTTGGATGTGCCGCGCTACTCATCGCTGCCAAGTATGGCGACAAGAAGGACCGCGTTCCCCAGATTCACGAACTCAACAACATGTGCTGCGGACTCTATGATGCTGGCATGTTCACCCAAATGGAGATGCATGTCCTAAACACTCTCGATTGGATCATTGGCCACCCCACCGTTGACTTCTTTTCGCAACTAATGGTGGCAGAGGAGGGTGACGATCAGGAGGTTGCTCACATGGCTGCCTACCTTTGTGAGATCGCCTTGTACCACCGCGATTTCGTCTCTACCAAGCCTTCAGTTATGGCTCGTTCATCTCTTGCTCTCGCACGAGCTATCCTAGGCCGCGCTGAAGTTAATGACGGAGGTTGGGACCAGACAGAGAACGTTACCTTGATTACTTTGTCGCATCACCTCCATCAACCCTCGCCTACACTGGCGCGCAAGTACTCAACAACAGGTTTTTCTCGGGTATCGCAGAAGCTGGCCGAATTCATGGCTGAGCAAGCTGCGATTGCCCGTCGAGTTGCTAACCCTGCGACTCCCCTAGCCGAACCCATCAACAAGCACACGAGCAACATCTACAGCACTCCCCAAAAAGGACACAGCGCAATGGGGTTTGATGGGTACCTAACACCCCCGATCACCCCTGATGGCAACTCCTTGATGGGCAACCACAACATGGCAAAGGAATCTTACGGCCTACCTCCTCGATGCCCGGTCACACCCACACCACCACACCATGCGGCAGTATATGGTCAACACCAATACGTCGGATACGTTAACCAGCATGGCATGAACCAATAATGCTCTTCATGACACAATATTGAATCGACGATTCGATATTCGACGTTTACCCATGTACATCATCGTGGCTTCTACACTATCTTTCCGACATTCTATTACTTGTTCGAAATCATTGCATGGTCGCACAACAGAATGATCTTTCACATATGTTTTTGGCATTTAGCGACTGCTTTCAATTTCCTTGCGATTCAACAAACATTTTTTACCAATATCAAGTCTAGCGGCACCAAAAAAAGGAACACGCGGATCATACCCTTTTTCATTTTTAGCAACTTCATGCATTTTTCAGGCTCCATACGACTTGTTCTCCCGGTGTGGAAGGAATCCGCATACCCCGAGAGGACCTGAGACAGGTCGCCGTTCGGGTAAACTGGTGGACGACATAGATTACACATGAGGAGCCTGGCCAACCTCGAGACGGAAGAAAGGAAAAGAAGACCGAGAATGCACCAACACACAGGTCCCTCGCGGTGGATAAAAAGGATACCCCCGGATTTTGGGACATAGGCGGTTATGGACCGACCAGCTTTATTAAAACAGGGACGATGGTGTCTGACCTCGGTCTGGTACGATGAGGCGGGCCTACTCTTCACGACAGCAGCAATATGTCTGCATAATTCTTTCAAAGGTGGATGGGACGACGATACATAGTTGGGAAGCCATTGGCACAACAAACGTTGTCCCGGGGGAGGATTTTGGCATCAATTGTGCCTTCGGTTGGATCTACGAAGTCAGGCTAGTCCCTCTCTTCAGCCCCCCGTCCTGTGTATAGGTAGTTGTACGTAAAAACAGGCACAAAAAAAGAAGTAAAAATTCTTTAACTTGGACTGTTCCAAATCGTATTCATTTCTCATTCCGACTGTGTCTGGTGGTTATTCAACAAAATGATTGATTGTTTCACATAACCTTGTTAAAAATCAGCCCAGCCGTCATACTTGGTGTTTCTGGTTCAGCCGCGTCTTTGGCTGACTCTGAATCTGTCTTCCACTTCTGGCCGAACGATCTAGATCGTCGATGAATGGAGTGGAGGTTGGGAGCTTGACGTCAGGAAATTTCCCACTGTGGAGAATCCGTAATTTTATATCTCTAATGAAAAGACACAAACTAGCCATCACGTTTTTCCAACCGGCGCAATATGGGGAGCCCCTGACTAGGAGACCCATATGCATGGAACTACTGATGTAGGGCATATTATTAGCATAGTGGTGTTGTCTTAAGGGATGTTCTTAAGGTTTAAAGTTAATAGTGGTTGGTATTGGCCAGGGTTATGCTACCCCTGGACGCTGCAGGTTGGAAGTTGAAGATGCGCAATGATCTATTGGCTGTGTGTCTTCCTGCAGGGCTGATTCTGTAATTTTGATAAGAGTCTATTGAATCATATCTCGTTGTGTCATTCTGTGTTGGACTGAGTGGTTTCATTCCTGAGCTGTGTAAGGTGTGGTGTCGGGTATTACATTGCAGAGTTCAGCTACCAGCATTCCAGGACCAGCATCCTGGAATATGGGTCTTACGACGGTAGTTGTATGTATGTATGTCTTATGAGTTACGAGTAGTGAGGAGGTTTTGCTCCAGCTTGGCAAAGGTATTATCGCGATGTCTTTGTTGGTTGTTATGTCCTTTTGGTTGGGAGATGATATGCTGTGGGATATTATTCTGTGCTGTCCCGAGACAGATATTGACTCGTAATTCCTTGCTTGATAGATCCTTGCATCAAGTATAGCTTGCTGATCAAAATTATTCGTGCTTCGTCTCTTCGTTAGGGCACATCATTAAGTCAGACAGAGATCATTGCTCAGATCCCGCTGTAAGTGTTATCTAAGTATTGTCAAACCATCAAGTGTCAAGACGGGATGTTCCTTCTCCTAGGACATTGAACACCGCCATAATTATAGCGAAACTTAAGAACAGACGAAAAATAACGCATCAATAAAGCACAGATACAAGCAGAAGACCCTGAAAAGGGGTCGCATGTAAGCCTATTTACCGCATTGACGAGGCGAACATGAGCCCGCATCTTGATGTAGGGTAACGATAGTTGACTCGGCCGAGAGCGAGTCTGAGCGACTGGTAAATTGCGTCCCCACCCGGGTACGGAAGCCAGTGGTGCATTCGAGACAGACCCGTGGCTAGACGGAAATTAAAGATCACGACAGACGCGATAAGTTCCAACAACAAACAACATTTACGTGCCTCACACCGTATTTTCATATCTTGTGAAGATACATCCTTGTCGGGATTGGATAATGCATATGGAAGGAGTGTAGGTAAAGTACGCCACATACAAGCCACGTAACTTGTGGCTGTTAACGGGCTGGAGTTACACAATGCTGTCCTAGCATCCTATTCGCTGGAGGTGTTGTGCATACAGTATTCAATGATAAACAGACGCGCGTTTCCGAACCACTCTTCGATTGTCACGAGGATACTTCGTGGAAGATCTGTGCCACGGAGTAGACTTTGTAATCGCCCACAGGCTTACCTATACGGGTCATGATATATGTAGTCTAGGGGATGGCAGAAAACTTAAGACCTCGGTCCTAAGTGACAAAAATACTTAGGTAAGTTTAGGATAAACTTAGCAGGCTCTTTAGTTAGTTTATTTTTATTACCTAATTTTAGGTCCTAAGTCTTCTGATGCCCCGAGGACGGGATAACTCTAGCCCATTTGCTGCAATGCCGCCGCTTTATCTAATGTTTACGATGGACTTAGTACACTACGAGAGTGAAATGGCACATATTGAGAAGTGGTTGATTAAAAAAAGGACTATTAACCGTACAATCGACAAACATCATATCATAAAGCACGCGTGCCGACGCAACCGCCCCCTGTATCAATCCAACCGAATAACTCAATGCTTCCCATGTTCGCCCATGGGATCTATAGATATTTTGGTTTCGCTCCTTGAATAACAGCAAATATTTGATGTCTGAAGCAAGGCTGTTTTGTTCTGGTTCTGTAAAACCTTTACTACTGCTCTTTGTTGAGAGTGATCGTTAGTCAACGTCGCAGAGACAAATACCTACCCTGGTGATGAGAAAGGTATGTGTTGGGAATAAATACAATTAAGGACGATATGACCTGGATTTTCCTCCGCGAGATCTCAATTCCTGGTCTGGTATACTGTTCGAGGAATCTTCAGAGGTAGAGTGCTAAGCCACGCGCTGTCGCTTAATTCCACGATCAGGCGTAGTCTCTAGTCGCAGATCATCGCGCGGAATATCCTCTGTACCTGCAGGACTCGGTGTATTGTGGTGGCTCATAAGGGACATGGGATGTCCTGGGTGTAGTGACGGATTCGGATGGTTCGGGTCTATGCCGAAGTCGAAATCAGTGCCATCTGCGTTTAACTGACCATCACCAAACAAAGCACTACTGTCAAAAAACTGGTCGAAGTCCGTTGAATGAGGATCGAAGTACGTCTCGTTATCGGCCAGACCAGGGACATGCCCGGAAGGACTCAATGGGCCGAGGATGTTCCCAAGCTCGCTGATTTTGGCATCTTGTTCGCTTTGAAGACGTTGAAGTTGGTCCAGATCCAATTGGTTACTGTTGATCTCGTTCAAAGACGGCGGTGCCATGGGAGGTCCCATGATAGGTGAAAGCGAAGGAGGCGGGTTGGATTCGATGGGCGGGGGTGAGGCGGAGGTAGAGGTAGGCATAGTAGGCATGGCCATGTGGCCATTTGATGTAGGAACTTGAGCAGCAGGTGCTGGGGTGGCAGAGTGTGGAGTTGGGGCGGGAGTTGACCTGGCAGATGGAGCAGAAGAGGACTGCCCAGCCATAAAATTCACCAGCTTGCTTCGCTGGGCGTTGCTCAATGTGTTGGGGGCGTTGGCAACAAGTTCTGCCGCCTCTGGCAAGTCCATGCCATGATTATTGGTAGCATTGTGTTCGTTGATCATCTTCAACATCTGCTCATGAGGGTTTGCCTCTAGCTCCTGACGGAGGTTGGGTGAATTTGTATCACTTGGTGAGTTTTCATGGAGTTCTGTAACATGACCCATCTCAGGATTGTGATGGTTAACGGCCTGGTAGGCCGAATTGCCCGGTGCAGATCTGCTTGGAGTAGAAGATGATCTGGCTGTCTGGGTGCGGTTCTGGTTGGGGATAGGAGGCAGCAGACCACGAGCCTTCTTATGGGGCGTGCCGTATGTTGAGGAATCCATCTGTTGGATGAAGTCTCCCAAGTCAACCACACTGCCATGCTGGGCAGACTGCTGATTCTGGTTCGTGAGCATACTCGAAATGATGTCGTTGACATTCTGTGAATTCCCCTGATCCTCCAATGTTTTTCGAAAGACATTGGCAAGAAAGTTAAGAATGGCGTTTATAGAATTCTGATGGCGGTCATGCTGATTCTGGAACATGACCGCCTGTTGATAGAGATCAGTGTTATTTCGTTGCAATCGATTGATGGCACCGAGAATAAGTTTCTGTTGTTCTCTGACTTTGCTCAACTCTTCTCGAATGAGAGACATCTCTTTCTTTGGCATAGGCTGAGAATCACTAGCTGGCAATGATCGAGGAGCCTGGGCCGCGGTCGCTCCCAGTCCCGAGGCGAAGATTTCCTCGGTTGCCCCCTCATCCTCACTGTCGTTATCAACCTCAGTACCCTTTGCACCCTTCTTTGCTTTACTCCCGCTCTTGGGTTTGTTGATAAGCCAAAGAAGATTCGGATGGCCGCGTCGGAAATAGGGGTTAGAGTACTCGCTGGGGCTCTTGTTCTTCCGCTCACTGGCTCGCATCGAGTTGTCTGACAGCCCCACGCGTTTGTGGAAGCCATACATATTGAGCTGGCGAACAAACGATGCATAATTATTGTGTTTGAACAGTTCCGGAATCAGAGTCTTTGCAAACTCATCCTCATCAAGCACAATGAAGGAATCTCCCTTTTCTGACCATCGAATCAAGTCTTCATTCTTACGCTCTTCCAGAAAACTTGACGTGGTTAGTTTGTCTCTTCGATTTCATGCTGATAAGAAAGCTTACCTGCTCAACTTTTGCACAAAAGGGGGAATCTGCTTGCGCTTTGCTTGCGCCTCTCTCTTGGCCTTCTGGGCCATCTCCTCCAGTATTTCCACATTGTCCTGCTCATTCAAGTTTTCGGACCCATTTTGTTGAAGCAAAGCATTGTCGTCGCCAACAAAGTTGCCCCAGGATTCAACTGCTCCGTCGTAAGGACGAGCATTGGTCGGAACAAGCGCACGATTCATTTGTCGTCGGGCAAGCGTGTTTGATGGCGATGGCATAGGTTGAGCATATTGTGGCTGTGCCGCCACCAGGCCAAACGAGTTGCCAACGTGAGCGTTTCCATCCATACGTCCATCGGCACCATTCATGAAGTTCGAAGTGTCGCCTATTCCATTCCAACGCATTACCTGGTCGCCCGCCGGGTTCCCCGCGTTGTACTGGGGCTGCATTGGTTGCGGTATGGGCATCATAGGGGACGCTCCTGGTGCTGCTCGTTTCCTTGGGTTGGGTGCTGACATGAAAATGGTTCTGGCTCAGTCAGTGCTTCCTCAGAAGCGGTGAGATTAAATCTGTGTGGATTGGCACGATCGATGCCTAATCTAATCAGGTATGATTTCGAGACTGCTGATGTTGGCCGCCTTAGAGTAGTTCGCCTTGTCGCCTTGACCGAAATCGATTTCACGGAATGCGTGCCTTAGGAGGCCGATAACTCGAGAGTAAATATGATTTTTTTATTAACACTTCTGCGATTGCGTGTGCGCAACGTCAGCCGTAGTAAGCGGTCAACGATTGATCTTTTGCTCGGTCGTCGCGGGGGCTATGATGAGGGAGCGTTGGAAGATTTCGAGGAGAGCAGAGAAGAATCGCGAGAGCGCCTTGGAAGGTGAACGCGAAAAGTTGTCGCAAAAGCCACAGTCAAATGGAATTGTTGATAAAGAGGCACAGCCTTCAAGATCTAATCAGAGAAGATGCGCTGAACTGGAAGGCTAAGGACAGCCACACGCTTGCTCTATCTTCGTGTACGGAGCTTGCGTAGTGATGCCTTAAAGCAGTGTGAGTTGCGCAGCGCGTCTGCCCAAGTTATGTAGTCTGAAGAAAAAGGCTGGAAGGCAGCCTGCGGTCTCGGTCGGTGGGCCTTGGTCTATATAGATCAAAGGAGATAAGAAATGGTGAGCGGCATACCCATCCTGAAACGGTAAGTAGTAGGCGATGCACAGTCCGGGAGCTGAAGCGAGCAAGTACTGATGCTGCGATTGAACAGTGGTGCAGTTTGCGTGACTGGTGATGATGCTGGAGTTGATGGTCGCGCTGCAAATGGGTCTTCCGGAGCATTTGGAGCGGATGGATTGAATGTCAAATATTTTTGGACCAATCAGATTCCTGATAAAGACATGGGCCCAGGTTTTCACGTGATGATAAGACTACGTATCTCGATCTTCAACGTTGAAGAAAGCCACGAGTTTGGAGCCTCTTCGTGGCGTTATGACAAAAAATTGATTATGTATGACATCAATTCTGTTTATCTTCAGAGACAATGTGTCTCACTTTAACTACTCGCATTAATTCTGGCCTTGACTACATAAAATGTTCAAAACTTCATCATTGCTATCGTTGCTAGACGTCCTCGAGGGATCGAGATCATAATGACATTTATTGTGGGGACGGCAGATGCGACTCGTAATGCCACTTTTCTTCAACGAAACAAGCATTGGCGTCATCCTATCCCATGTCAGCCCAGGCTAGGAGGGGCACTATTAAACCTGGCCTGATGCTTTTATGCCGGGTATCATAGACTGACTATTCCTAATATGGTTTCAAACTTCACTTGTCACCAACAGCTTTGAACCAAACTTTACCTATCTACCTGATCTTCTCGGTTACTTTGCTCCTCGCCCTGCAAGCGATGCTGCCTGAGCCATCTTGGCATTCCTTGCTGCATCTCGTGCCTGGTCCCATGCTCTTCCGGAGCTTCCCTGCCGAGCATCGCGCGCAGCTCTCTTCTCATCCTTGAGAGTCCGAGCCTTCTCGCGCGGATCAATGACAACAAGCTCTTCTTCGGCCTTCTTACGGTTGCTCAGATCCTTCCCCAATTTGTCTGCTGCGAAGCTTAGGGAATGAGACATCCATCCTTCATCATCGCTCTCGTCTTTCTCCTGCTTATCCCAGGATGTACAACTTTGACAATTTGCAATAAAATGTAAATCACACAACTCAGCTTCATCATCTGGAGCCTGGGTGTTTCCCTCTTCACGCGTAGCCCCAGTTGCTGTAGGTTCGTTATCCTTTTCCGGAGGTGCCTTCTCCAATCTTGACTGGAAGGCCTTCAGCATGCGTAGTGCTTTTGCGTCCTCGCTCGCTGAGGTGTTTACAGCTCCGGGCCTTCGCTTCCGCCCTCTGATTGATGTTTCAGGGATCATGGATTCAAGTGCAGATTTCTTTTTCTCCTTTACAGGCTCATCCGCATGAATAGTTCGTCGCATTGATGCTTTCAACGCGGCCATTTCCTCGTTGGCTCGCTCTAGAGCGGTCTTTCTGGGAGCCTCCGGTTCAGGTGATTGGCCATTCACCTCCCTTGTCTTAAGCGAGCTAGAACTCCGCCGCGTCTCATTGGATGGCTGATCAAGCGTGGTCTTCCTCGGCCCTTTGTCTGTGACCTCATCTGCGGTTGGGAGCTTCTCCAGTACTGTTGGCTTCTTGACCTTCGGTTTCGCGGTTTTCCTGGGAATTTCGTCCTCCTCCTCATCTTCCATAACAATTCTCGTATCAAACTTCTTCTTCTTGAGCACTGGCATGTCGTCATCACCTTCCTCGTCGCCGAAACTGAGTAATTGTTTCCCACCTTTCCGCTTCTTCTTTTTATCCTTGTTTGTTGTTGTTGCCGTCTTAGATGGCGCTTGAATAGCCACTCTAGATCGCTTCTTCATATCATCGAAAGGGTTGACTAATATCTCTATTCGTTCGATCTTCACTGGGTAGGTTGGGCGTTCCGTCGCTTCATCCACTTCTCCCTCGCCCATTTTCGCCAAGTTGTAGATCGTGTCGCCAGCAATTCGGCCAAACAGTGTGTTCTTGCCATTGAGCTCCTCGGCCTTGTCAAGCGTAAAGAAGAATTGGCTACCATTGGTATCTGGGCGCGATTCGTTCGCAGAACCTAGTAGGCCACGTCGGTTGAATTTGAGTCGAGAATGGAATTCGTCCTTGAAATTGATTCCTGTCGGTCCAGCATTTTCCCCCTGGCGCTGGTCCATGGGCCATGGATCTAGGTCGCCGCTGAATGCGCCTCCATCGTAAATGGATTCTCCGCCATTTCCGGTGCCTGTAGGATCTCCACCTTGCAATATGAAACCTGGAACTAATCGATGGAATATTGTGTTATCGTAATAGCCGTCGAGCGCTAGTTGTAGGAAGTTGCGACATGTCAACGGCGTTTGCTTCGCGAATAACTCGACAGAAAGTTCGCCTCGAGTGGTGTGAATAATGACTGAGGCAGTGGGCTGTGGTTCAAGGTTATATATCGCCGACATTGCGACTCCCTGAGTCTTGATGATCGGAGATTGGATGTATGTTGATGTTGCAGAGTCCACGTCGCGTGTGACGAAATTTAGAAAACCTAAGAAGAAGCTTGGCTTGCATGATGGATCCACACCAGCAGTCTTATCGATAAAGAAGAGACATCGGTCCATCTCACTAACTTACCTGGCACGGATATAAGAATATATACATAGTTCGTTTATACCTAGGCAATTAAATAAATCATGGCCATGTTTCATAAGCTTATTAGGCTGGACTTCTCATAATACAAAGGTATCCATTCATCCCTCATTTTCCTTAAACGCTGAGGCTTCCATACTAGCAGGTAAGGCAATATCTTAGTGATCATTCTTTGGATTCCCAGAAGCGCCACTTGACACTCCCGCTTCATCATCCGACGACTTGTGACCATTAGCATCGAACTCATGGGCGAGGTTGTTTTCTTGGGGAGCACCATGGGGCTTAGAACTGGTAGAAGAGCAGTCTTCATTGTCGTTCTTGCGGTGTGGATTACCCTCGTTCTTCTGCAGTGCATGAGTCTCGTTGGAACTACCCACTGGCTGTGACTGTCGTGACTGTCTAGTCAGCACTTGATCTATTTCTTGTAGCCACTATCACATGGAGAGAAGGGTAATTCAACTTACGATGATTTCGGGATCTTTGTTCAGGTTACTGTCCTTCTGATCGTTTGGGTTTCTTTGTTTACCTCATGTGCCTGCATGCAAGAGTCGTTAGTTATAGATCATCCACTCAGCCACATCTAGCTTACCGGACGGGTCGTGGGCCTTTTTCTTTTCGACCTTCGCGCGCCTTTCTCTCGCGCTTGTCTCTCTCGATCGCGTCCCATCTTTCGGAATGTTCCTTTCTGTCTTTGTCAAACTTCAGTTTGGTGAACGCGCGTACTTGCTCAAGTGTTTCGAGGCCAAGGATGATTGTAGTGTTTGTTGGATGAATATCTTTTAGGAGCAAGTGGCTGACACTGTCGAAGTTCTGACAGTTCACAAGCAACAGCAAACAAAATTCTCAATCACTCATCCAGTTAGGTATCTGAAAATCTATAAAATGGAGATCAAAAGTTCTGTGCCTTTAACACTACCTCATCTTTATATAATAGTCCTGTGGATGATCCTCCATTCCCCTATCTATATACTATCTCCCCTTCGAAGAGCGCACTTTGATCCTATAGAGAGCATGATTCAAAATGGATTACAGCGAACATGAATGCTCATGGTATTTAATCAAGAGTGACAGGGTCTTGAGTGTAACGTAGGCATCCCAATTTTGTCTTCAGCATTCTCCTTCGGGAGGAGGCCAAGCTGTGACTCTAGTTTCTTCCCAGCCTAAGCGCAACCAGGCTTAAGAAGAATATCCTGGACATCTACTACCTTGATATCTGAGACCGCTTAGCTATAAACTGGTTGTCCCAAGAGCCATTTGATCCTCAGTCTTGAAAGCATATACGTTGTAGTAGTTCCGCGGCCTTTCAAGAGGCTTGGAAATATGTTGACATGTAGAACCATTGTTGAGGAGAGGCTGTCGATAAACGCAATATTGCAGCACTGCGTGGGACGAGACGTGTAAGTCAGCCATCTACCATTAGAAGACATTACCTTAGCAAGGGGTTCGCCCAGTTTAGGCTTGGTCTAACAAGATGGCGACTCCGTGATACATGGTAAGAATAAATACTCGAGTAATACAAATTTGAAGCAAGTTTTTACAGAGAAGTTTGGCCCGATGGGGGCGGCTGCAAGAATATAAAAGTTGGTTGATCATGAATCCGTTTTACCAAGGCCCAAGCCATCCAAGCCCATGAATGTGCCCTTTGTCCTGATCTATATCTTCTGAATATGGTCCTCATACCTAACTGAAACAATCTTGCCCTAGAACGAACTCATGATACTTCGATGTGTTGTCGACTGTTTGTTGCTCACTTTGAGTTGAAGGTATTTCATAGTTTTTAATGCTAGCATTCCTCCAACAGATAACACATGCGAGGTCTTTAATAGAATATCAGGATACGTATAGTTAAACTAGTGCTTTAATTACATTAGCATGTTGCGTGGTTCCCATTGCCGTTTTGTTTGTTTCAGCAGTAACGCTGGACGTTAATGACATGGATGGTTATCCGTGATACTGGGGAACCCTTGCTTAGCTTATTGAAACGCATGACATAGCGAGCCATGCTTCCAAAGACACTGATGTTACGCTCCACAGGAAGTTCGAGGCTTGAGGTAGTCCGCTTATGCCATAAGAGATGCTGTGTTTCTGGGAACAACAGAATCATAGGGCTGTGAGAGATCATTAAGATAGAGAGTAATAAAAAACTACCTGTCATTTCAAGTGGGGAAACAGAGTCGTACCATCGATGATGAACTGGCAACGCTGTTTGAAGGTGTATGAACGAACATGTGGAGTTTGGATGCTCAAGTGACTAACAGGATGATGCTTATGGCTGGAATACAGAGTGTAGCTAGGCAGCTGACTCGATGTTTTGTTTCTAGGTGAACACAAACTGACTCTAACTCGGACATTTATTAAAGACATAATTCAATGGAAATTCCCAGTCAAATAAGAGCAGTCTTACAGTAGAACCTAAGGGATTGGATACCCCGCCTGCCCGCTAGCATCCATGCTAACCCTGCCAACATGTTCGTCGTGTCTCAAGGAATTAGTCCCTGGAAAGATGGGGCATCGTGGATCTGGAGACCGGAAACTGGGGCTGACAACAGTTGGCAGAAATGTAACTTTGTAGTGTCGTTTCTCACAGTGATTGTGATATTGATAGCCATGTTTTGTATTCCCATCAGTTGAAGAAGTGAAGCTTGGTAGTCCATTGAATGTAAATCTAAATATCCTCACAAAATCTATTGCACTATATTTCTGTACTTCAAGGACAACCCCTGCAATTTGCGTCAGTGAGTGCTAACATTAGTGGCCTAGACTAACTCTCCAGCTCCCAACAATGGATCAACCCACATTGGGATCGTGCGAGGGGCTTTTGAATGCTCCATCCGCTTTCATGTGTATGGTGATTGGAGAATTACCAAACCGCCATCAGTCCGAAGCGGTGACTTCTCTATTGTTTTGATATATACTATACTCTACTACTCTCCCTCAATGGAGAGCTAGTATCTACCTCTCAACACTATCTATCAGCTATCATGACTAGCGACAGAGATTCTCGTCGCGAAAGCCTTCGAGTGCCCCGCGCTCGTCCACGCCGTGGTGTCTCTAGAAACTCTTCGGTGCGCTCTTCAGCCAACTTGGACGAGCATCGTCTGTCTTCAGGCGCTCCAGCTACTGTGCAAGGTCTTCGAGCTGCTTCATCTCGCTTTTCTCTCAACGAACAGTTCGCTGCTACAAGGAAGGAGTTTGAATTCTGGGACGATGATGCCAGTTCGATTTATGATCGTGGAACGAGCGTTTCCGAGACGGGGGATACAGAACTCGATGAGAAGGCTCCTCTGAGCTCGACTGAAGGCGGCTACGAACCTGTGCCTCACACCCAAGACCCAGCACCCGGAGCAGAGGATTTAGACACCAATTTTTACGACCTTCTTTGCCTTCCGCGAGACACTTCGGATTTGTCGCAACAGAAGATCCGAAGCGCATATTACCGCCTGTTTATCCTCTTTTACCCAGACAGCTATCCTGAGCATTTGCGCCCAATAGCTCACCAGCAATTCCTCCGTGTACAGGATGCTTTTGAAACACTCATTGATCCTGCGCGCCGAGCACAGTACGACCTTGACCAGTTCTTGGAAGCTGAGGAAGCTGGCGCATCACAACCAGAATACGAGATCGCTTTCAAAAAAGCCGTTTGGGACCGGTTACAGAACGGTATACAGACAAGTTCCGATCTAGGTATTCGACTTGATGCCTCTAGGTCGGAAAATGATGCCTCGGCATTACAGATTCTTGACTTTTCTCTAAGCCATTCCGTCACAGTCGATCTACCAGCGCTCCAGAAGCTTCTTCAGCCACAAGTTACACGACTAGCGAGTCTCGCTTTGAAGGAAGAGAAGGAGACAACCGAGAGTCCATCACAGCCAACAATCCAAGTCGTAACACCCACTGTGACTGTAACTGGATCTACTTACGGCATTACAAGGGATCTATCTTTAGTACCAACTTCACTCTTGTACGACCGATATCAACCTCTTTTACCTCTCCCAATCACCAGGCAGAGGCTCATACAACTCGTTGAGAACAAATTCGCTCCATTGGCCACTCTACGATATCGACAAGAGTTTCTGAACCGCTCAGCTTCATCATCCCCTGACAAGTTTAGATGGATCAAGACAGCTGTTGAACTTGAGTCAGATGTTCTGCCAGAGTTCTCCGTCACCAGTCGCCTATATCATCACTTTCTCCTCCCCAAATACTCAGAGCCAACCATAGCCGAGGCCAGCATACAATCTTCGCGCGATTCATCGTCGATTCAACCCCGTGTTGCTCTAGGTCTCTACCAGAACCTGCATCATGGAACAGCCTTTCTACGGGCAGACAGTGGCGATTGGAGCTTAGGCTCCGACGAGTACTCTCGATTTTTCTCTGAACACTCAAGAATTAGCCCAGACTTCTTTAATGCTGAACCCCCTGGGGCTACCCCCAGCTTAGAACTGGGCTTTCGGACAGGGCCATCAGATCGATTACCTGTACCAGGCTCATCAGCCTCTCCTGGCGACGAGGGTGGAATCAGAGGCCTCGACTACGAAATCAACTCTTGTAAGCATGGGAGCTGGGCTGTCTCTGCATCCGCTACGCCAACTTCATTAGCGGGTGCCGTACGGTACAGCAAGGATCTGACCCTACCTTTCCAAACTCCTCCCACATCCCCGGATCCAGGTCTACCATCGGCAGCCCGTGTAGAAGCAGAGCTCTGTTCTGACACATTTCAAGACCAGTATTTCGCCCTCCGAAATCTCTGGTCTGTCGGCCGTTTTGCGCGTGTCGGTCTTGAAGTCGGTATCAGTCTACACAACCTTCACCTATCCGTCTACTGGTCCCGCCTGGGCCAACGTCTTAGTGTCCCTTTGCTCATAGCACCGCAATCACTCCTTGGATCCAGTGTTCTTTTCTGGGCTGGCGCCCTGCCCTTCGCTGGACTTGCAGCAGTGCAGCTTGGTCTTAACTATCGTCGTCGTCAACGAGTTTCACGATCTCATCGACGCATTCGCTCTGATGTCTCCTCCACTGGGACACCAGTCGCCATTGCCCGACATCGATATGAGGCAGACAACATCACTACACTCCTCGCACAACCAATCGAGGGTCGCCAGAAACGCCAGATGTCACTTGGCGGTCTCGTTATCCTCAGTGCCAAATATGGTATCCCTGACGAATACGGCATCCTCGCAACAAGTGATCAAGTTGCCGATGTCACGATCGCCGTTGCCGCCCTTATCAATGAATCGTCTTATTCTGACGGCCCTGCCCTAGTGATCCCCCGTGGGGTTCGTAAGAGTCGCCTACCAGGATTTTGGGACCCCGCCCCCGGCTTGGACAAGATTCTCCGCGTTGAGTATTTGTTCAAGGGTGATGCGGGCGTCATCGAAGTTGGTAGCCGTGATGAGCTTATTCTGCCTCCCCCAGTGTAAGTATTCGATCCTAGAGCTGTGATAAAAACACAAGACTCCATGCTAGGCGATAAAAGTGATTAAGAAAGTTTATGATCGACTCAGAAGGGTCTTTCTTTGGCTGGTTATTTTTTGCCCCTGATCTAAGGTCTTTTTGCTTAACGAGGCGCCTCTTTGATGACCGAGAAAAATGAAGTCACGCATTAAGTATAAAACGAAGAGAGATCGGGATGAGATACATATCAAAGGAAAATGGCGTTCAACAAGGGAAGGATGCATGCGTTTAAATATAGGAAGTGTATCACGTCGATATTTCGAACGATCCCGCTTCATCAAAAGAATATATATATATATATATTGTCAGCCATTACTAATTGCACCTCTGGCGGTGATACTATGTTACGCAGGAAAACTTTGACTGGTCGTTTTTACTCTGGGAAATAATACAACAGTTTGGGCAATGGACAGAACTGTCAATGTCAGTGCAAAACGAAAACAGATGCTGTAAGACAAAGAAATTTCAATGTTCGTGATACCTGCCGCTATCTATCGTACATGGGAAAAAAGTACCATCGCCCTCTCGAATACCACATATTCTCATGCAAACTTCTGCCCAACAATACAACTGCCCCTATACGAGAGAGCCTATCTTTCCGCACGGTAAAACGCCGAACCCTTTTTAGTTTAAAGACCAAACCAAGAAGAAATTATCCGTTGTATGTAGTAATGAGAGGAATAAGGTGCGGGTGTCAGGGGTCACAACATCTTAAAGCAGAGCCCATGATAAACCCGAGGTTTTTGCTAGTTAGTTGATTAATGTTGGTGACTATGGCTGTGGCTATGGCCGTTGCCGTGGTCATGATCGTGAGCGTGAGGGCTAGTGGCGCTGTGCGAAGATTCACTACATCGCCGTGTTGACGAAGCCTTGGATGACGAGTCGGCAGGGCAGCAGCCCTGGGCCTGGCAGTCGTCGATACACTCGAGGAGGCAACTGTCCCCCTTGTTTGGATCAGCGGCACCGTCGAAGGACAGAGCAGCGGCTTCCGCATCATGTGCGTGCTTCTGATCGAAGCAAAACTCAGGTTGAATCGTAGCGCTGTGAATGCCGAAGCCATGGAGACACTTTCGAGCTCGACGAGCTAACTCCATATACTTCTCGCCACTGTGAGAATCAATGGGGAAAGAAACCTGAAGATGCATGCTAGCGACAAGCTTGGTGTCTGAAAGTTGCCAGACGTGGATATGGTGGCAAGTAATGACGCCGGGAAGAGCTTCGATGTCTTGTCGAATCTCAGGAACGCTGATATGCTCGGGAGTGGCTTGTAGAAGAACACGCGCAGTGCCTCGGGTGAGAGGGATGCAGGTCTTGAGGATAATAGCAGTAATGAACAAGGAGACGGCGGGATCAGCGTAGACCTTGCCGGGCCAGTCGGTAAGCCAGATAATGAGAGCCGTGACCATGACACCTATGTTGCCAAGCATATCACCAATGACGTGGAGGATCATTGCGTTCATACCCATATCAGCGTGGTTATGGCCGTGGCTGTCCTTCTTGCCAGCCTTCTTGGGAAGAGTGTGGTGATGACCGTGGTGGACGCTGGAGTCTCGTCGGGGTCGTCGGGAGCGTGAGTGAGAGTGGGAGTGAGAGTGAGAACCGTTTCTATTGTGACCAAGTGAAGAACCCTTCTTTGCGACATCTTTGAGAAGAGGCGACTCTTCATTCGCCTCATCCTCTTCCATTATTAAAGAGTTCTCGGCATCGGTTTCGCTCTCACTAGTGCTTTCGTTGGTCTCGCCACGGGTAGCTTCGATAATGCTCTGCCGGAAACTTGCTGGGTGAATGCTCAAGTCATCGAGACTAGCGAAGCGAGCATGTCCACTCCTACTGGATCGATGATAGTCACGGCCTCGTGTGGATGCATCTCGACTGTGTCGCTGTTCGCTGGATTTGCCGTTGGACTTCTTGGAAGCTGTTGCGCGGCGAATGACAGCCTCAGGTAGAACCTCAGCAGCACGACCGCTTTCGTCTGCAAGGGTGCCCTGGATTTGGTAACCAGCATTGCCCTCCTCCTCATCGTGGGCGTGGGAATGACCGTGATCATTGTCGTGGTCGTGCTCGCCAGGTCCATGAGAGTGACCGTGGCCACCGAGGACAAAGAAACCGACAAAGTTGGAAAACAGGCCAGCAGAGCCAACGATAAGCATGAGCTTGGGGTTATCGATCTCGGGGGGCTCGATGAATCGGGTCAGGGCTTCGAGGACGATGGAAACGCAGAGGGCGATAAGGAAAACGGCGTTGAAAAAGGCACCAAGAATCTCAGCGCGAACCCACTAGAATACAATTAGATATGCACGTGGATAACAAAGGGGATTGCGATGCTTCGAGAGACGTACGCCAAAGGTGAACTCGTCAGTGGAGGTCTTTTGCGCGGCTGACACTGCCCAGAGGCCGATGACCAACGAAATGATATCATTGAGCTGCGCAGAGTTAGCTAATGTTTTATCCATCAATTCGCATGTAGCGCGAAACAGATGCGATTGACTGACCATATGAAAAGCATCGGCCATGAGGGCCAGCGAGTGGGCGAGGAAGCCAGAAACAATCTCGACGAGGAAAAAGACCGTATCAATGGCTATCATGACCTTGATCCTAGTGCTCTTGGACCAAGCCATCTTTTGAAGAATACCCATGGCGAAGAAATATCAAGAGCACCAAAGAGAGCGCTGACTCTTGGCGTAGGAAAAGAATAACAAAAAGTGTAGTTGTGTTGGTGTTGAAGATTGAAGAAAAGGGAACCGGGAGCCGGAGGGGGAATTGAAATGGCCTAGTCTTGGCCGAGGGCCCCTGGAGGAGATTTCAGCGACTTTTAGGTTACGATGACGGAATGCGACAGTGGAGGTTGATCCCTGGACCAGGGATGAGATAGGAGCTGGAGGCTTAGGCAAGGGCTGGTTACACAGATGTGAGAGGTGTTTCTCAGGTATGTAAATCCCCGTGTGATACAACCGATTGTCACAAGAAGGAAACCATTGGAAGAAAAGAAAAGAAGACACATGCCAAAGAGCTGATTAATTTTATTGCATAGTTTGTCATTTAGTGGCAAATGGAAGGTTAAACGGCACGGCATTCGACGCTCGAGGATCGACACTAACACGGCGACAGATCCTTTCAGTTGCAGGTGAGACATCATCAGCCTAGATCGAATTGGGATATCAGTTCTCTTTTCTTTTAGTTAGCACCATAATTAGCGCAGACAGTTTCAGTGGACAGGCGAGACAAAGGCTGGAGCTATATATCGTTAGTTAAGAACGGCATGCCCTAGCTCACTGCAGACGCCCGTTATCAAAACGCAGCCCGTGAAGCAAAACTCTACAAGATCCTAGTAGCCAGCCTAGAGAATTACAATAAACGTCACAGCGTATACTTAAGCTTAGTCTGACTACCCAAGAAATTTTCGAGGATACAAGGAACATCCAACTTGGTGTTATTGGTTCGGCGATATATTCCAGTAAAGTTCAAGAGGAAGTCAATCGGTTCGGCAACAGAGCCGTTCGCCACTGGGGCATACTCCGACTTCGGTAAATGGATAGCTCCATTGAATCCACTTGGCCTAAACAAATGCATCTGTACCTAGATGGCTATGGAGTAGATAATGTGGATTTCTTTGCTATTAGAAACACTTGCTAGACTTGTAAAGAAACAGAAACACTGAAGTTTGTATACATACCCTATCTTTGTCGATCGTTTCGAGGCGTCCGACAGATGTTTGATGTCGTCGCAGTTAGATTGTGCAATCCAACACTACCAACCTAGCAAGTATCTTATGTATTATTCACCAAGCCATTTTCTCACCTCTCATAAAGCAACGGAACTTACAGCCCAAGTTCCCCATCTGAGCGTTCTCCTTTGATGAGCATCCATCGAATCGTGGGTCTGCGGGTTTCGACCGTCTGTACCGCAATTCAATTATTCGAGCCCCAGTTGATATTGCAAAAATCCCCGGAACGGCAACAGCTCTTCCGAGAGACATCTATCGAACCACATATCATGGTTGCGCCGTAACTGGTTCACTGTTTCGCGCATCTTTACCGTTCTGTGTGACTCCTTGCATCCCCGTCATCGTTAACCCAGTCATGCAGCCAGCCTCAGTCTTTCAGCTTTGTCTGACACATGCCAACTATTGAAAGGGGCACACCCAACTTGGCAGCGCCAAAAGCCACAATATTGATAGTTGATGAACTGAATACGAGCTGGTCCTGTAAGGCGTACCTCTAGACTGTGCTGAGGCCTTCCTATGAGGCCTCATAAAATGAGAAAATCTTATTCGGGTCAGTGACAGAGTATTCCTAGATATAAGCAAGTTTTAGTTGTCTGGGTTAAGAAGTAAGTTGTTTGAATGGTAAAAACACCCGTCAGTCTTGTATCTTATCAAACATGGTTACCAAATGTGAATCAGAAACAACCAAATTAGCTACAAGACAAGATCAAACCTTATGAGAGAGGAGTGAGTATTCATGTAAAGGAATAGATAGTTTTAGACAAACATATTAAGCACAGCAAATGTGACTGATTGTCCTGAAGCAATATTATCTTTGTAATGTAGGGTAGCCTAGTTGCAGGAGCTGTCCATCAAAGGACTTCACCTCCTGTCAGTTGGTGGAATTGACGATATTTAGCGCCTCTAACGGCCCGCACCCGTACCGTACCCATACCCGTCTTCAACAAGCGCCGCGCGCCTCCCGATGCATGCAAAATGAATGCATTGTTATTCATCCCGTCACTATAGTGTATATATCTGATCACCTGCCTCCGAGAAATGGAAAAGAAATACGGGTGAGCTCAGGTCAGTAGAATGGGAGGCCTAACCTGGTACGTCGCCTGAGCACAATGTGAAACATTACAAGGCGGATCAATTCAACATGTGCTGCGGCTTGCCGCCTTATGGTTGCTTTGCCGCCTATCCTCATGCGGTCACTACTTTACGCGCCTTACATCCTGGGTAACGACATGGATAGCCCCAGTGAAGTATACTGGTTGGTCGACACTGGGTATGATGTTAGTAAAGTATCCTCTGATTGTCCCGCAGAGCTATGAAACTTGTTGGTCGTGAGCTTCATGATGGAGGCAGTGCTTTTGTCTGTTGGATTCTTAACCTCTTACCCACCCTCCAGAAGATAGTCCACTTTCCATTTTTCCCATTTATCGTTGTCGATTATCCCTTTTTATCATTTATTTGGCTCTTGGATTATACCTATACTACAAGCATTATTCGCCTAAGTCATACTTGAGGATGGAAGTCGCGGCAAGTATTATTGCATTTGTCCAGATCTCCACAGAAATTGGAAAATGTGTAATCAAGACCAAAAGGTTATGGGATCAAGCCCAAGATCTACCTCAGGAAACCCATGTTCTTATTATGCGCCTGCAAGGCTATAAATCCATATTCGAGGCCCTTGATCAGCAATTTCCGAACCAGGAAGTCTTTTACACGCTGCCCACGTTTTCACTAGTGCAAGAACACTTAAGAGCTTCAATGAAGGCGCTCGAGTTGCTCAGACACAACGCAGATTATGTATCCTCAAAACTTGAAGTCAAGACTGGACTGAAGCGAAGGCTGGCCGCTGTGAAGATTGCCATTGGAAAGGAAAGCTCGGATAGACTCGCCGCCAGAATGAATGAGTCAATAGCACTGCTGAGCTTAGCATTACAGGCTTGGAACATGTAAGTCTTGGTTGACATGAAGGCGTTGAATTCTGAATATAACTTTTCAGAGACGACTAATGCATGCTCGTTTAGAACCATCTCAATAACAACACCCGATCTTATCGCCGCCCAGCTCACAAAAACAATTCAGACACATTACGAGAGTCTTCAGCTGGAAAGACAGCCTTTGATAGAAGCCCGAGAAGAGAGCGAAACACGCCGTGATGCTGAAGACACAAAACAAGACCAAGTCTCAAGTGTATCGAAGCGTGAGACAAAGCCTAATAAAATATATACCCCCTCAAAATGGGGTCGCTTTGCTAGGTCGTATACTACGGCCACTGGTGCGTGGCAAGCCTACGTCCAATGGCCAAGCTGGCTTTCAACGTCTGTTTACGAGATTCAATCTTCTCCAACTCTCGGAGGTTGGTCCTATACCTACAGGGTGTATAACATCATTTCATCAGACTCAGAAATCATCAAAAAGGTCCGAGAGGGGGATAAGGCTGGAGTTTTGGAACTCTTTAGCACGCGAAAAGCATCTCCGTTCGACAAAGATACCGAAGGCCATTCGTTGCTATATGTATGCCAGCTCGAATATTTTCTTGTCTGAATCCTGACTAAATTATCTCTAGTATGCCGCCGATAGCAAGCGATTTGAGCTCTGCCAATTACTTCTGAGTTTGGGACTTCAAAGCGCTTTGACTGATAGAGCTGGATTGGCGAATGAGTAAGAATCATCACTGTGATATGTTGCTGCACAGACACTTACTTGAAACTAGGAGCCCTTTGACACCACTTGTCTTCAACCCGAATAGGCGTAATCCGGAACCGGACTGGAAGAAAATCACTGAACTTTTTCACTCTTATCTGGATGAACCCGAGACGAATATGATCCTACACCTTTTTGACTGTGGACGCGAGTGGGCGTACGGAGACGAGTTTATCATGATATTCCGACAACGATTTCTACCAAAGTTTTATACAGGACCGCTATGTCACCGTCTTGAAGCCTTTCGCTTGGGCTCATTCCACCTGAGCTCATCTCTAGACCGACTCTTGTCCCAAGATGGACAGTTCACAAGTTTCGATGTGAGCCAGTCAAGTCATGAGAAGCTCTCCCTTGTCCACTCAGTTGCCATTGCAATGAGTATTCGGTATGCTGATGAGGCGATTCCGCAAAAGCGAGGCCCCGGTCAATGGCCCATATTCACGAACTCCTGGGCATACATGGTACAAAAAGTGGCCAAAGCGGCTACCATGGATGATCTACTTAGCTTTGAAACTGTGCGACCATGGGATGTCTACCATGTGCCGGTCTGGAGTGGTACACCGCTTGTGTCTGTTATAGGGGGTGCACTTTGCTATCTCTCGCCCGATGTATCATTTTTCCACTGGGATTCTGTTTTCCAGAAATCCATACAGCAATGGGTGCTGAATCTCCAAGCTGGAGGCGTGGACCTGGTGGAGTATGGGAGAAGTGAAGCAGATACATTGAAAGAACTAATGCGCGGTGCTCTGGATGCCAACGCTATCGAAGCATCGAGATTTAGCATACGAGATCCTCTACCGATGCACCGTGCAAGCCTGAAAGTACAGGATCGCATCGGAGTATGGAACGAGAATCACTGGATTCCAATTCGACTCTTGGATCTGGAATATGGCCCTTCACCACATGATTGGCGGATTGTATGGGCGCCAGAGTTTGAGTGGATGGCTTATGAGTTCTGGAAGATGATAGAAAGAGAGGATCCAGTGATGCCTGGTTCTTGGGTTGATTGTTAGATGCCTAGAAAACAGAAGAAATCGAGAGCTTCTTGAAGTCGAAATGTACATAAAGTACCTATTTTGTTTATTACCGACGACCCTACCCGAAGTAGCTACTAACGGGGCTGCTTCGAGAAGCTGCAGGACTTTAGCATGTGAGACCGTGTCACAAAGAGATCGATTCTTGAGAATTCACGGCATCAAAACCTATCTATTAGCATAACCAAATATAAATATGGTCGAGTGTATGAAAAGAGAGACTACGAACGTATCGTGCATGCGAGGAAATCATCATAAGGCTTATCTTGTAAATACCCAATCAAGTACTAAGCTACCCCGCCTCTTCCGGTGGGGTGGCCAGACATGTGTGACTTGTATGCATTTGAGTTGTGAGACAGGGGTTGTTCTTTTCCATTATAAACATCCCAAAAGCTCTTTCGTTTTGAAGTTGGTAAACGATCCAAAAATCAATAACCGTCGGCTTTATTCGCTGAATTCCACAACTCCCACAATCACAATGACGACTCGCCCAGCTGAGAAGGCCGGCACATGGTACGAGGAGGAACCCGATGTGTTGAGAGAGGAGCTTGAAGGCTACCTGGAAGCGGTTCCAGAGAGCGTGAATGGAGTTTCGGTGCCGATTCCTAGTGCTAGAATAATCATTGCTCCGTAAGTTGAACTACTGAAGAGTCTCAAACATCGTTTAACTAACAATACCGTGTACCAGCCACGCGGGGTATGGATTC
Source organism: Fusarium algeriense (assembly GCA_002982035.1). Classification (NCBI taxonomy): domain Eukaryota; kingdom Fungi; phylum Ascomycota; class Sordariomycetes; order Hypocreales; family Nectriaceae; genus Fusarium; species Fusarium algeriense. Next base: position 40,292 of record PVPY01000061.1, read on the forward strand.
TCTGGTCCATGTGCAGCATGGGCATACAAGACTCTTGATCTCAGCAATGCCAAGCGTGTGTTTGTCCTGGGCCCATCTCACACCTACTATCTTGAGGGATGTGCAGCATCAACCTTCTCGAAATATGCCACTCCTTTCGGTGATCTGACTATCGACCAGGAGACGGTGCAAGAGGTAAAGGAAGCCGGTTATATGGAAGACATGCCTCGACACAAGGAGGTTCTGGAACATTCATTGGAGATGCACATGCCTTACCTCTACCTTCGATGTGAACAAACTTTTGGTTCACCAGACAAGTTTCCCACGATTGTCCCTCTGCTCATTGGGAGTAATAGAGGGGCAGAGGAGAAGGCTTACGCCAAGGTCTTGCTGCCATACTTCAAAGACCCAAACAATGCCTTCATCATCAGCTCTGACTTCTGCCACTGGGGTTATAACTTCAGCTACCAGGTGTATTCACCTACCAATAGCCCCTCTGACCTGGTCAAGATACGCTCTTCAGATCCAGCACCTGATAATCCCCCAATTCATGAGACAATCCGGGTGATTGATGAAGCTGCCATGGATGCCGTGAAGAGCGGCAGTCATGATGCGTTCCTCAACAGCCTCCGGCAGACCAAGAACACAGTCTGTGGTCGACATCCTATTGGAGTCACCCTGGCGGCTCTGGAGCTCTTGACCAAGGAGCCTGAGTTCGAGGGCAAAGGTCGCTTCAACATCATTCAGTACAATCGCAGTAACCTGGTAGAGCAACCCGATCAAATGAGCGTCAGCTATGTATCGGCATACGCTCTGGCATGAGTAGTGAAGCAGAGAGGGAGATGATTATGGCGGAGAGAACCCCAGTGTTCAAGGTTATTGTGTATTTTCACCACCAGTAAAGTGGCGTTAGCAAGTTTGTTGCGAGATCCAGGCCAGGAGTGTCATAACAAGATAGACAATATCATGAGAAAACACCGGGTGTCAAGAGGAGGAACAAACATAGCTAGTTCACCCAGACAGTTTCCACTCAATTGCGAGCTAGAGAATATGAGAATTCTAGGTCATCGTTTGTCAAATCACAGTTAGCGGAAGAAGCCTAAGGCAGAGTCCGTGGGGAACGGAGTTGAGATCATGTCTGTTGGCTTATACTGCGCAGCAAGTTTGTGTGGCTGAAAGGTGAGATGGGTGGCTGGAAGGGTGTAAAGTGGCCCGTCTTTTGAAAGTAGAGTAAGACGAAGCATTCGTTTGTATGTGGATCCGACCAACGGTTTTAGGTACGGAAAATACGGGGGAATAGGGAAGAGTCATGTTTGACTTCTTTTCTAATAGGTAATCATCTTTTTAGCTGTAGGGCTAATATTATTACTTCCATGTTCGACTCGACCAGATATCCAGGGACAAGATGAGCATTGCTTTCTCGATCCGAAAATACCACAAATAACGAATAGTTTCCTTGGCAATGTTGCTCTAGACCCACGCGGCGAAGCTTAAGTTGATTGTTCGAGACCCCCTGGTCAAGGTCAATCTCGAAAAGGTGGGTGCCATTTTGCAGCTGAAGGACTAGTGCAGGATCGCAGGGCTCCCTCAGGTGGAGGTGTCAGCTTACAGTTGAACGGATTCAATTGCTTGAATTAGCAGATAATATCAAAGACTTTGCTTCTGGAACAGAGTTTGAAGCTTTTGGCGACAATGTCGGTCGGATAGCGCCGGTGATAATGTTCGCCAGAGACAAAGAGGGACTGGATATAAAACACCAAGCTTGTTACAGAAATCTCCGTCAGACTTTGAAGAAACCAGGATTAATAGAAAACAGCCGCCCTGAGGTGAAACAGTGGGGAATACATCGCCAATGAACGGCGCTATTGAGGGTCTGTGGTTATTTAGGGATTACCCCTTGTTCAGGGGTGGCTAACAAAATAAGCTGATCAGCTCCATGGTGTTGTTGGTGGTGATATGTAGGCGTGAATCTGTCTTCTATTGTCCCTCTTAGCCAGAATCATGTTAAGCTCATTTATAGCTGGGTTGCTGCATGTCTCTGGTGCCATTCCACCATAATCCAATTGAAATAAGTGTCGCAGATTGACCAGACTCTCAAAGTGTTTCTGGCTGTTGCAGCTCTGGTTTTGAGCACCTTTACCATGACATCGCGTACGGTCAAAGGGGCTGTTTTGAAGCTGATCATGACGATGTACACCTTGGCACTCGGACAACACAACCAGAGAAACAGAGTCTCTTACGTAGGCGTAGACACTAGAAGTCGCAACTGGAATCAGATTTGCATCTTTTATTCCGACTATTGGACCCTGCATCGCAAAGGGGCTTGCACATACGGAGTAAGCAAGGTGCTTGTACGGAACAGGGCTAAGCAATGGTAATCTCTAGCCCGCTAAAGGCAGTGAGCGGCGTCCAAGCGCCAGCGCCTTAGCATCACTCTCACCCAGACCCGCTAACGGTCCAGTGGCTAAGGGAACGCAGAAAACTTAAGACTTTGATCCTGGTTGATAAAAATACACAGACAAGTGTGCGACAATTTTACATAAATTAGCGTAGCTGTTTTTGCCTCAGGGAGTGGCTTAGTACTACCTGGCCACTGTCACTGCCGCTGCTACTCAACACCTCCACTAATCTCGTCTCGCACTTGGACTCGCACTCCCATTCCTGGCTGGGCCCTTCCTTGCCATCTCCCGTCCGTCACGTCTCATTTGCACCTGGCCTGAATCCTATTTTTCTTACCTTAACTTTACACCCTCCCTCGTCTCACTCAACTCTCTTTTTTACTTACCTTTTCTATTTTCATTAGTAGGCCAGCACGCCTCGATCGTTCTTCTCTTTGATCGTCTATATCCGCGAGCTACTCCTTTCTCTTTGCTGCGCGACGAGAAACACTCGCTCCAGAACCCTTGGCAACATCGACTCGATACGAAAAGCGACCGAAGAAAAACATTTAATCAGAGACAATCCTTCAAACCGAGTATCCTCCGGTGAAAGGAGGTAAATTTGTTGAAAAACACATAGAAAACATTAGAGCTTCAGCTCAGTCAATACAATGAGTGTTAGTTTGCGCCTCCTATTCAACCCTCCTGTCGATCCCGCTCCAAATTTGAATGCTTCCAATGCGACGCGAATTGAGCTTGTAGCACATCGCGACCTGTTTTCCCTTCTAATTGCCTGGAGCATTTCAAATGAATAGTTTGCTAACATTTGTCATAGTACGGGTATGTTTTGCTTGAGTTATCGCGTGCAGCTTACTCGGCCCGCTTACTGACTCTCACGATAGATACGGTGGCCAAAATCCATACGACTCCCCTGACCAGGGCTATGGTGGTAACAATGGTTACGGCAATGGTGGCGGCTACAGCAGCCCATCCGCTCAGGGTTACGGAGGTGAGAATTTTGGACTTATAGGCTTGTTCTCCAACTACATACTGACATGGCTTGAGGGATAGGTAGCGTCGAGATGGCTCCCCTTGCCCACAACGCCGGCGGATTTGCTCAAAGCGACCCCAACGCTATTCTTAATGAGTGCCGCGACATCGACCGTGGAATCGACACTGTCGAGCAGAATCTGGAACAGCTCCGTATGATCCAGCAGCGAACTCTTGACGATGCCGATAGCTCAGGTTCAAGTGCTGCCAGCCGCCAGCTCGACTCAGTTTCAGCTGATACCATGTCTCTTTACCGTGAGCTTACCGAGCGAGTCCGCACCGTCAAGTCCAACCCTGAGGCGAAATCGGCAAAGAACAACCCTCACGTCACCCGCATTGATCGCCGTCTCAAGGCCGCCATTACCCAATATCAACAGGTCGAGTCACAGTTCCGCAAGCGCACCCAGGATCAGATGGCCCGCCAGTACCGTATTGTGCGCCCCGACGCCTCAGAGCAAGAGATTCAGGCCGCCGTTGAGGATACTACTGGAGGCCAGGTCTTCAGTCAGGCCCTGATGCAAAGCGATCGCCAGGGTCGTGCGCGTGCTGCACTCAGCGCTGTTCAGGACCGTCACCAGGCTCTGATCAAGATCGAGCAACAAATGGTCGAGTTGGCTCAGTTGTTCCAGGATATGGACACCCTTGTCGTCCAGCAAGAGGCTGCCGTTACTCAGATCGAGCAGAAGGGTGAGGAAGTCGTGGAGAACCTTGACAAGGGTAACGAGGAGATTGGTGTGGCCGTCAACACTGCCCGCAAGACACGCAAGAAGAAGTGGATCTGCTTGGGTATCTGTGGTAAGTATCTTTATCCTCGATTTCATATTAGACATCTCACTGACCAATCCAGTTGCTATCATTGTTGTTATCGTTATTATTGTTCTTATATACATCTTTGTCATCAAGGGACAAAACAACAACGGCAACAAGAGACGAAGTATCGAGGCCGCTGTTGGCAGTCTGCCCATCATGCACACAGCTGTTCTACCTGCTCGCTTAGCCCGTCGTGTTGCTACCGACAACACAGCGTCTTTGCTCAACAGCGTTGCCGGAGGGCGACTTCATCTACGTCAGCTACCGCGGAACTGAGTTGGAGTCGAACGATGGGAGAATGACTTTGAGATGCATTGTATTCAAAGCAGGGACGGGCGGCATGTGCACTCGTTCGTGAATACATACGCGCTCTAAGGAAACGGGATTGAATCGTGTGGAGGAAAAAGCAGCTGACAGCTGTGTTTGTGTTTTTGCGTATTCCCATTATATTTGGATCATACTGTTGCTATAGCCCGATAGCTCGTCTTTTTTTTTTCTTTTTTCTTTTTGTTTATACAACCGGGTTTGAATCTGCCACTTTCTGGCGTTGATTTCCATTTTCTTTGCATTAGTTGGAGGCGTTTATAGTATGAACTTTTAATCACATTCCGCTTCCTCACTTGTTCTGATACGTTGTGATTTTGGATTTGACTCAGGGAATGCCAATAAATACTCCGTACTCAAATCGGTAGTCTACAATTCAAGACTCAGTCGCCATGCGTATCAAAGAAACCTATACGCCAAGCTGTACCCATTCATTTTCAAAGGTGTCTGGTCCACCTGAAACCCTGATAATCCATATTCTTATCGGCCCATCTTTTGTATATGTTGCTGCTGCCGAAGTTTTAGTCTTGTAGGATCGGCATCTGTAAGTGCATTAGCAGTGCCGCAGACGATAACAGTATAAGCTTACCACTGTTGACGGCAAGTTTCCATCTTTGCCAAGACAGAATCTCAAGCTCGTTAAAGAAAAAGGAATCTCTCGAGTGAGTCCCTATCAATCGTTCTCTGCTTTCGCCTTTCCCTGCCCTTTGTCCCCGTCATAGTCTACCACCGCTTCATCAGGTCCACCTTCGTCTTCTTCTGCATTGTGATACTCTTCATCCTGGACGACTACCACACGCCTCTTTTCAGCCTCATCAACAACCTTCTTTAGCACTCCCATCCGTCTGCGGAAGTCTTCGGCCAAGACATCGACATCCTCCCCTCCTATAGCACCACTACCTGAGCTCGGTAGAGAGTCGGGTCGCATCTCAACGGGTTCGCGCTCGACACCGTCAACTCGGAGCATTAGCGAGCCAGCACCTCCGCTCTCTTCGCCCTCGCTCTGTTGGACAGCTACGCTTGAGTTTGTCACAGCGAAATCAGGCGTTAAACTGGCGGCCCACGACACAGTCCATCGACTGGAATCGCCTTCCGGCGCTGGGGCGAGTTCTACCACGAGTGGTCGGTGCGACGGGTCTTGAGCACTGGCCGAGAGGATCGAAGGGTCGTCATCGGAGAAGACGTAGTGGACGCGAGGGTGCACAGTAGTATTTGTAGTTGAGTTTGTCAGGAGAGTGAACAATGGTTCGAAAGGTGGCATCGGGGTTTCGATAGCTTCGTTCTCTTCATCAGCTGTAGCTTGATTATGGGAAAACTCCAGATCCGGGCCTTGAACAGAAGTCGCCGTTGCAGCTTCCGGGGGAGACGGAACCCTATCGGTGCCAGACATCTCGGTCGAGCGTATGTGTTATTGGGGTTTTGCAATGATGAGGAGACGATGTCCACTCTAGTGGCATCTTTAATCGGGGATAATTTGTCTTTTGACACTGTTGTTTGTTTGTGCTAAGCTGCCGAGCTCTTTAGGCTATAGAGTCGTAGGATGATGGAAGGAGCTCTTTATCTTATCAGCACGTGGGTACTACTCAATGCATGTACAACCCTGAGGGAGCAAAAAGATATCAGACTCCAAGTATGATGTAAAAATAAGCTAATCAAAAGACCTCTTAGATTATTCTATGCTTTACCTAATTATTTTTATTACTTATAATTTATGTCTTAAGTTTTCTGACCTCCCCTAGACAACCAAGTCTACCTAACAACTCCCTAAGATACCTTACCTAGACTGGATGTCAAAGACTGATGTAGAGACATAGTTATCGATCGCGTACACTTTAATTGAATCTTTTTATGTTACAGATGCCGCATTGCTATTGTTGTAATATACTTGTTTGCAGCGATGTTCCAAAGGCTTGGCTGCAGGGATAGCATATCGTGACTTGGCATGTGACTGTCTTCAAAGAGACAAATCCAACCTCAAAACACCATCTCAGTCTGGAATGTCATCAATAGCACGACCCTGAGTCAGGACTATCCTGCGGATCACTGCAGGGTTACATTATGTATCTGCACGTCAATGCACTCTGACGTACGTTGTCAACTTCTCAGTGACTTGTCCTTGTCGCCCAACACAACCTCTTTGGAGCCTGACTTCACCTCTCATCGACTCCTACATCGCAGTGGACATAGCGCGCACGTGCCCTGTTGCCTTTGACTGATACCGCCTTTTGTTTGCTGCTTTCCTTAAATCGGTCTGGTCGTTGGGTGATTATGGATAGAAAAAGAGGGCCACTGTGCATCTTGGATCTGGTGTAAGGTGATAAGACGTCAAATGAGTTGGGCAATAAAGCATTAGCTTATTTTCGAAAGGAACAAGGCATCCAGTGCCTTTGTCCATACCAGCTGCCAAATAACGCCGGTCCCGTCTATTGTCTATATGTATTCCGATATTGGCATATCCTTGCCTCTATTTTTGACTCTGCCCAAAAGAATCCCCATTTTCCTAGCATACCTTCGTTATGTAAAGCTTTTCCATGAGCCCAATAGCAAAGAAAGCATAGTAGAAAGTGACCAGATAACACCAATATATGCCTATTTACAAATTGATGAAACGCCATATCGCTCCCGTCTAGTAAGTAAAACGCAGGCTGTGATTAAACAAGGAGCGGCAAAGACTGCTCAGGACGAATGGAGGGCGCGGAAGCCAGCCGCAACCAAGCTCCTAGACTTGTCCTTGGAATCAGCGGGACCGTTCCAGTAAAAGAGACCCTGCAAAGATGCTGTTAGCGATACAGCGACCATATTCAGCGGTAAGTGGTGAGAACAGGTTGGTCTTGTGTCCCAAGACATGAATGTACGACACCTGACGTCGCATCCACAATTAGGTTACTCACCCCTAGTCCCTTTTGCTTGCAGAAACCAGCCTTGGTCTTGACAGTATCCGGGTTATCATAAGTCACAAAGCCGCCATCTGCCCCCGTGCAGTGTGCTGCAACATGGCGTTTGTCGACAACCTCTTTGCAGCCCTTGCGTGGGAGCTGATTGTACTCAAACGTGCCATCTTCAGCACCACCAACGCCCTTGTATTTGTGTCCTGCTCCTGTACAGTGGAGAAAGCTTCGCCCAAAAGTTGGAATACCAAGCAGGATCTTTTTCGGGGGGAACCCCTTGGACATGAGATATGAAACCCCTGAAGAAACAGATGTTTCTTCTTTGTCCATGGCGTAGAGTTGAGCGTGATGTCCAGCCTTGGGAGTCCACGAGCCAAAAAAGTCATAAGCCATCAAGTTGATAAAGTCTAGGTAATCAGCGATCTCCATCAAATCGAGGAACTGCAAGACAGACTTGGCTGCAGGAAGCGCGGCGGTGAGGACATAATGCTCCTCTGGCAGATGGATGCGGACAGCTGCCAGAAGCGCAAGAAAGTCATAGCCTTGCTGAGCATCGCAAGGGTATTCCCACGCAACTGTGATTCCTTTTGTCAGCTTCTCTACCAGACTTGGAGAAATTGCCTCAAATTTAACTAACTGTCAATTCCATCCAGACCAGACGCTTCAACAAGCCCCTTGGCTGATCTGGCAAAGTTGTCGCGCAGTAGAGTGCTAGATGCCACCAGGGGGAAAACCTCTGATGAATTGCCGCCTCCAATCGACAAAACAACTCTAAGATGAGGATGCTTCTGCTTGAGGTGCATGAGGGATCCTAGCCCGCCTTGTACACCATCAACAGGTGCACCAGCATCCGCCCACTCGTCACTTAGCTAGATTCAGATTCTGAGTCAGTACCCCCATTGCTGAGATGTTTGAAATGAACAGTGAATAAAACTTACAAAAACACCGCCGTCGGCTGAAACACTGGCGTAGGCATAGTAAACGTGGTTGATACAACTATAGTTAAGCATTCCTGGTGTATCTCCTTGGTATATCCGGTAGTTGGGAAAGTATACAGCATTTGTGAACATGACATTGGACATGCTTGACGCAATCCGCGACTTGCGCGAAGAGCTCATGATGAGAGATATGAAAGATCAAGTGAATTTAAAGAGAGTGAGAAATAAATTTGACCGGGAGTGTAGGTTAAAACCCCGACCTGCAAGAGCAGAGGAAATAACTGGTGGTCAAGACGTTGGAGGGATCAGAGCTGATGTGTTGGTCAACAATGTTAAGCACCAGAGACTGCCGATGGGAGTCATGGCTGACAGCGACAGAGAAAGGATCAAGGACTATATAATACTCAACACCAGTCGCAGCCAGCTAATAGAGGGTCGGTCATCTAGGTGATGCCCGGAGAGCAGGGACTAGCATCCAAATTACGGAGGGTCCTGGATTCGGTAGAACCATGATACATGACATAATTGCGGGGAGGCATTGGAAGAAACACAAACGCGTTGCCGGTTGTCAGAGCTGAGAAGCTGTGGCTTCATGGGAGGCCGTGAAATCGCTCTCCTCTATTGTTAGCCCGACTTTTCGATGCTTTGACCACGCCAATTCGGGCCTTGTTAAGAAGGTGTAATCTGTGCCTCAAGAAATGACGCCTGGAGATGCTTGGCAACCCAACTTCGAATTGAGATGGAGATCCGGGGCGAGAACGCTCTTTTCCTTTTCGAGAGCAGTCCGTACAAGGCCCTCGCCATGAGGTAGGTGTTTCTAACCACAAGATGAGCTTCCATCTTTGCTTGGAAAATGGATATGATGAAGCATTGACGTTTGCGGCCTCTCCGAACCATTAAATAAACGGCCCTGCCATGCATGATTTGCAAGAGGTGAAACACGTTGACATACAGGCCCGCAAATGAGACACGTTTCCAACACCTAAAAACAGCATAGCGAGGCGTTGGTTGCCATTCATGTTCTCAGGATGAGCCGCGGTGAGTTCCGAGGTGTCATATGCCTCCGGTAAACAAGAGGCAATGCTGAACAGGGCCAAGCTTCCAATCAATCACGTCGCAGGAACAGGGCGAGCTCGCGGTTCTGCTTGGAAAAGCAGCATTGTTAAGGGATGAAACAGTCTTAGCCAGAAGGCACGCGCTCAACAGTAGCATTGTTCTTGATGTCGCAACGTCCAGTTTGGCGACCGGGACAATCCAGGTACAGCATCTTTGGACGAGGGTTGCACAAGAAGCGCCGAGTCATAACACAACTTTCCGATAAGCGTGTCAAACAACTGTGCGGCTCCATGGATTCGCCCTGCTAGGCCCTAGGCCCTGCCATCAAACTTCTGGAAGGTCAAAGGACGTTTGGAACGCGCTACCACAGATGGTGAGATTGGTTCCATAATAAAAACCGCCAGGGGACGACGATGAGATTTGGGCGCAATATTCAGTGGACCAAACACTTTTGGCTTGCATTGCTAGCTTGTCCCTGTCTGATACGATTGAGCCAGGGCCAACCATCTCTAACAATTAATGATTCCGGTTGACAATTCCGGCTGATTCTAGTTTGTCAGTGCATCAATTCTCAGCTTCGATGCTGAGGCAAGCGGAACAACCTGAATCTGCCAGCACATGGATGCGCAGGAATAGGTACTATGTTGCAAGTTAATTTGAGATGATTGACTAGGGGATCAAGCGCTCGCAGTGACAGCCTGGGGATTTGGAGCTGATAGCCTACCACAATTCTTCAATCTCGGGATGAAAGTTAGCGCCTGTCTGCAGAAACCGTGCTCTATTGCCGATGATGGTCGAATTTGGTGAAAAGTGCAGAACCCTGGGACTCTGGAACTTCAGGTGATTATTTGCTCTTGAATCATATTGAACTGAGAAAAGCACCAATAAAATATTTCATCGATATTGATGGCTCGATTGCCGGAAATCTTTGGTCTCGACATTGCTTTGGATATCTCTGTACTTACATGGACCACCTTCGGTATCAGCAGCATCGCATGCGAGACATTGGATTGTCATGCCAATGACCCAAAGTATCGATTTATGAGGCTAGGTATTGGGGAGGACATAATCGATTTTGCCAAATATAGTATCTGATTTTGCAAGTCTGACTGCTTGGCACCTGAGATGGAGCCAAGAAACAAGCTTGTGTATGTATGCTCATCGAAATAAATACATTGGCGTATCTGATGTGCCTTCTGACTAGTATTGGGCAATATCCAAAAAGTAATACCCGGTGGTTAGTGTTAGTGAATAGCGAGAAAAAGAAAGAAAAAAAAGTGTTGGTTCAACATGTGAGACCAACAAGTGATCAGCAACATGGTGGAGGGCGCGGAATCCTGCAAGGCTCCTTCGCACATGTGCGAGGCAACCTCGCCCAGCAGTAAGCGACAAGAGACGCACTCTGTATCCCATCCGAATCTGGATCCTAGTTGATCAATCAATGTTAGGTTTGAGATCTGTCAAACGATGGTGTTAACCATTTCCGCATCTCCAATGAAGCCCGAATATCAAGACCATAAAACAACATGCTTTACTGAAAACCCATTGATGGAATGTTCTATGACCTACTGACTTCATTTTGTTTCAGTTCAAGTTTATTGAGGGGGTTTCTTGGCCCTTTCTTCGGCACGGTGACCCCCTTCTTCGCAAACCGAACCAACAGTCGAATCGCAGATTGTCTTTATGCGCCATCCGCATAGCTTATCACCAACAACTCGCACAAGTATGTATGCTGTAGCACAGAAATTTCATCTCACCAATGTTAAGAGCTGAATCTCTTTGTCAAAAGGAGGGGGGTCATCATCATGGCAGCAAACGAGCAGTGTTGCTGCCCCATGACCTCCCACATAGGGTACATTGGAATGCTGAAGCCAGAAATGCCCATCCCTTGTGTACTTTGCTGGTTTCACAGAGATGATTGATGTGGCGCAACTGTAGTAGAGCATCCCAACAGATGATAAACAGTGTCGAGTCCCTATTCTGTATAGCTGAGCTGTCTCCCTTTCAAATTCTTTCCACCAGTTCACAAACAAGATGCAAGAGACCGATAGCCACTCTTTCTCTCTCATTTCCGAGCCAGGAATTGAGACGATATACACTCCAACGGACCAGGACACGGATGAGTATAAGTTCGTATTTGACGATGCTCGTTCTGAATGCTTACAACTGGACGATTGTTCAAGTTGTTGCACCTCGCAGGCACCTAGCATACTCGACTATGAGCACTCTCACGGTCGACGTTATCACGCCTATTTGGCTGGCAGATATCCGCTGCCCAATGATGAAGGCGAGCAGTATCGCGAGCTAGCTGAGCATTTCCTTATGCAGCAACTCCTGGTATGTTAAGATAATTGGACAGCGGTATTCGAAGTCAAGCCCAAGCTAAACAGCTCGTCGATGCAGGATGGTAAATTCTTTTTGTCCGAGGTAGGCAAAGACGCGACAAAGATCATCGATCTTGGGACAGGAAACGGTAAGCACCGAAGACGCTTTTAGCTGTTTTTGTACTCACAATCCGTAGGGGCATGGGTGGTGGACGGTAAGCTAATATGGCAAGACTGCAGTGCTTTTCTAACAAAACTCAGTGGCGGATGAGTATGACAAAACGAGTGTGATAGGAACCGACCTATCACCTATCCAACCCAAGTCGATGCCTCCAAATGCATCTATGTTTGTTGAAGACTGCGAGGATCCCTACTGGGCCAATGGTAATGACTTTGATTTGGTCCATCTCAGAGGGATGACCGGGTTTCTTCTTGACCTAGACACCATGGTTGCTAATGCCCACGAGTAAGTGGAAATTCCCGTAAGAAAAGCTTGGCTAACGGAAGGGGAGACACATTAAGGATGGCGGATGGATCGAGTTTCAAGATTTCGACTACACAGTCCGTTGCGACGATGGCACCATGCAGAAGGACGATCCATTGCGAGTTTTCTTCGATACCTGCGCTCAGGGGATACGAAGGTATGGCTGTACCAACTTTGGCAAGAAAGATGTTCGGAAATCTCTCATAGCCGCTGGCTTCACTCGAGTTCACGCAGTGAGTGAGAAAGTGCCCATCTCATGCTGGCCACAGGACGAAGGACAGAAAGATCTGGGGAAGTTGATGGAAGTCAACATCCTAGACCTGATTGGTTCGATGGCTGCCAAGCCGCTGAATGCTTTAGGAATACCAGAAGAGGAGCGAAAAAAGATGGTATCTCAGGCTTGTAAGAGCCTCAAGAATGCTAAACCCCATCGATATATGAACTGCCGTATCGTTTATGGCCAAAAGAACTGGGGCCAAGGCTCTGAGGCGGATCCTGACTTTGATTCGTGATATCTCTTGATTTCTGGTTACTGAGGCTGAATAACTTTCATGATTAGTGTTTGAGGATACAACACAAGATGGATGTTGAGGAGGTTCATTCTTTCGAGTGTTGCCAGGAGCACCGGCAATCGCGGCAACAACAATCTGCCAAGTGATGGAGCTTTCGTTTTTTTTGTTTCACTTGTTTGGTGGGCTATTCCACATTTCAATATACAACATTGCTATATGAAAAACGTAAATTATGATACTGGCGTGTACCAATAGTGATGCTGAAGTTCAAGCAAGCTCGTGTGGAGTGACGTTAGGTTAGCGGCGATCCTGGTCGCTGACAAACCTTGGCCGCACTGGACCTGCAGCTACTGGAAAATGTTAGCTACCAAAGCTTTGACATGAATCTTGACCTTGACATCAACATAACAACTATTACAACGCGCACCAAGTAGCACCTACAACGACTTCACACGAAATTCTGAAAGACCATTACTAGAAATAAAGCAGCTGTTTACTTCTCTGTAGGCGACCAGCCTGCGCCATCCTCACATCATGCCCAGCGCCGTCGAATCTCCCGCCTCCGCCATTCTCAATCACTCTGCCACACCCTACAACTTCCGCTTCTCACCCTTCCTTCGACAAACGTACCAGGTCGGCCTGTCTCCCGATCGGCCAATATGCAAAGCCTTCCAGTCGGGCCACTGTCCTAACGGCACACGATGTCCCGAACGTCACGTCTCTGATTCCAAGACGTCACAGCCGAGTGGCGGTCTTAACTCTCTTGTGTGTAAACATTGGCTGCGTGGCCTGTGCAAAAAGGGCGAGCATTGCGAGTTCCTTCACGAGTACAACCTTCGAAAGATGCCTGAATGTAATTTCTTTATGCGGAATGGGTATTGCTCGAATGGTGACGAATGCCTATACCTTCATATCGATCCTCAAAGTCGACTACCACCCTGCCCTCACTACGATATGGGTTTCTGTCCCCTCGGGCCCAACTGTTCAAAGAAGCATGTGCGCCGGAAACTCTGTATTTTCTATCTAGCCGGTTTCTGTCCCGATGGACCCGAATGCAAGGAAGGAGCTCACCCCAAGTGGTCAAAGGATCTGGAGAAGCCGACCCTCAAGTCAGAGGAAAAGAAGGACGAAGAAGTTCGAATGGACTCTGCTCAGGATGATATGGACAGGCCACGCGATCAGCCAAGAGATAGAGATCGGGACGATGGAGGCAGACATAGGGGAGGTCATGGTGGTCATGGTGGCCGAGGAAAATGGCGAGGAAGAGGCCGTTACCGCGGAAGAGGTCACTAAGACCACATTTTTACCTGTGTTGTACTTTTACTCAGATGATGATACCCACATGATTCCCATGTCACAATGTTCATATAAGTGTGATACATCAAAGCAGTGGTCAAGAGAAATGCTCCCGATTCAAGGCAATTGGATTTGTATTTTTCCAACAGCCGCAATATGAAAATCATTCAAGAGTTTGAGTCGTGACGGCGTCTATATGTAACAAAATCGAACGTTTTACATGTCCCATCATAATGCGTGTTATGCAGATCCAGTTTGCATAAATTTCATCTTCATCACTCAAGCAGTCTCAGATGCCTGGGGAGTCCACATAACTCCCTCATTCTCAGCATGCCAGACGTTAGCCTCTGTTGGGACAGCGACAAATTCGCTTGATTCTCCCTCGCCCTTCTCGCTCTCGTCATCATCGTCACTGCTTTCTGAGCCTTCGTAGGAGCTTGTCTTCCATGTAGAGAGCTCATCAACCCGACGGATGCCCATCATCCATGAGACGAGACTTCGGGGGGCCCATCGTCCAACGAAGCCGTAGACGCTGGCGCCGAGACCAACTCGCACGGTATCAGCAGTGATAGAACCATCAATCACATCAAAGACAGAGTTGTGGAGGCGTCGAAGCGAGCTTCCCTTCAGTCCACGGATACGACCTCCGGAGATGGCAGAGCTAGTTTGGGCGACAAAGTTGCGAGCATACACGTGTCGAGCGCCCTCAGGCCAGACGAGAGGAGACTCAGGGTTTCCTGCAGTAACGAGGCCTTGGTTGGGACCGCCACGAGTAGGGACGAAACTGGAGAAGTCGAACGTGCCGAGCTGCATGTGGGTCACCGGAATATCGAGGGGTCTAAGTTCGGCGGTGAGGACTTCAGTAAAAGCTGACAGGGCCGAACAAACGGTAGCCTCAGGCGCATGAAATGGAGGGTTGATGGAAGAAATGATGGAAGGAGTAAAGACTAGAACCTTGGGAGGAATCCATTTTTCTCCGATAGGATTCAAGCGAGATGTGAGTAGTGGTAGGAAAGCCTGGATTGTAAGGATGGGCTGGAGGAGGTGGGTATTGAAAAGGTCGGCAAAGCTGGATGGTGGGATGGTTGCGATAGGAGATGTCTGGTAGTGGAGACTTGGGATCAGGATAACGGATTTCAAAGTGAGCTGGTTAGGCTTCATTCCAGGACCAGGAGCTTGAGGTGACTGGAGGAAGTGGGCAAAATGTTCGATGGCAGAGCCAGCATTGGGAGGCTGGGGGAAATGTCAGTATAATCACGCCAAGGCCCATAAGACAAACTCACGTCAGTTGTATCAATGCTCAGAGGTCGAATATCGGGTCGCTTCATGGCCTGAACCATGGATTCATCCTCAGCTGCGTTGCAGACGATGAAGACGATGAATCCCCGTCTCTCCATGTCCAAAGACAAAGATCTCGTCAAAGGAAGAGATGGAGATCCGGCGATAACGACGACATCAGTACGTCCACCATTTCTGGCCCTCCTCGCTCGTCTTGTCTTTCTCATGGATCGGCTTTCATAGTATCCTTTATAAACAACGGTTCCGCAGGTCAAGACGATCATGCCTGTCAGGATCTTGTGTTCGGCAATCCAGTTTTGGAGCCTTTCGAAACGCCCCAAAGAAACCACTGCCACAACTTCTTTGACCGGCGGCTTAGGCCTGACAGACTCTGGCACCCATTCCGAGGTGGAGAGAGTCTCTCTGACGACTACAGCGGCGCGGTCGACATTCTTATCAATGAACTCGGAAGCAACGTCGGCGTATTGGCGAACTTGGCTGGAGAGCTACGGTACAATAAGTTAAATGTCTTGAAAAAAGAGCCGCATGTCTTACCGTGTCCAACAGCTGCTGCGGATCGACCGACATGGTGGTGGTTGGTGAAAGAGAAAAGATTGTTACAGGCTCTTCTCATATGACGGTGACCGGTCCTTCATGCAAGTGGAGAACTAGATACAAAAGCTTCTGATACCCAACCTCCATTCTTTTCCGAGTGGTGGGTGCACGGGCCATCTGATCTCCGCGCCGGAACACGGGGCTTAGTTCTCCGATCGTACCTATCCTACCCGAGGTCGGGTATCTAGACGAGAGTAGATCATACTAGGATTTGGAGGTTCTCCTAGAGTGAATCTAGGCAAACGACGACCTGGTCTTCAATGGGACAAATTCTTTCTATTTCTTGTTATGAAGTTTGTCATAGTTAGTTGGCCTCTGTAGTAGAGAAGCATTCATATCGACGCTTGTATTCATACGTCTAGTACTTGAATGTAATGAAAGCAACATTCTAAGTCTTGTGATGTTAAAATAAAACTGTATAAAGATAGGTTTATGCGTAATAAGTAAGAAAATTATGTTGGGATTTATCATAAAATAACTACTAATAATATTATCATAAATGCATAAGAATACTAAAGTATAAGGTAGTCTAACTCTCATTAATATGGCTTATACAGGAGTTCCGGCTTTCTGGGAATGATGCTGTTAGTGAAGTTGTAGAAGGATAGCTCTTCAGTATTGATTGGTAGCCAGGATCATGTAACAATCCAACGTTGACATTCCGGAATCTGCACTCA
Organism: Fusarium algeriense; assembly: GCA_002982035.1. Lineage (NCBI taxonomy): Eukaryota > Fungi > Ascomycota > Sordariomycetes > Hypocreales > Nectriaceae > Fusarium > Fusarium algeriense. The sequence continues at coordinate 56,901 of PVPY01000061.1, forward strand.
AGCCGGCTCCAGCACTATTTCACAACTCTACCTCGTTGACTTGCATGCCCAATGGCTTTCCTTTACACTGCAGTAGGCAGTACTCAGTCATGAATGAATTATTCTTATGATAATTTCGCCAAAGATGAACTCCAATTTGAGCGTTTATCTACAGCTGGATGAAAGCTTCAGTAGAAGTTATATAGCTGGGATAAGACTAGCGTCAAAGCAAAATCTAATTACTTCTTGTAATGTTAATGCAACATGATTACATTTGCCATTTCATGGCCATAACGGTGATTATCTATCTACTATCAACTACCTACCAGGCTCTGGAGAACACTGTAGTTTTGGCTCCAAATGCTTCGGAGGTGCAACTTCTATCAACTCGTTTGTAATTATACAGATCGTGCACGAAAGAACAGTAGACTTAATCTGATGAAATTAAGAGATGATTATCTGTTCATCCAGGCCATAAAGTGATACTTAGTTCTCAAAGATGTATCAATACTTGAAGAGACATCCTTTTCATTCTCAAGGTCTTCTCTTATGTCTTCAGACAGTGTCCCACTCGTCGGTGCTAGTTCCCCAGACTGAAGATAGTAGAAGCGGAGTTGATGCGAGGGTTTGGCCAGTTATCAGCAAGTCCTTCCATCACAAAGTTCGCTATTTGCAACATCGTCGAGCTTGGTTAGTCCCCTCCAAGATTACTCGTATAACTCAACTTAAAGAACGTGCCTTACTAACCTGCTAGAAACAAGTTCAAAAAAGAAGAACGAGCGTCTCGCATCAAAAGACTTGCATCATACCATGCTCTTTTTACTGTCCTGGATCGAGAGGTTGTGAATAAGCCAATTGAAGAGCTAGTCCAAGCTGTTCAAAAAGACTCAAGCAATACTACAGACATTCTTCATACTTATGGCAAAGTTGCCCTTAGGGCACATGAAAGGTCGAACTGCCTAACAGAAGCCATACTTTCTTCAGCTGAGCAATGGCTTACAGATGGGTCCATCAACCTCAAAGGACCTCTAGCTGACATTTCTATTAGTTTGAAGGATACTGTTGAAATGGAAGGATATGATAGCACTGTTGGTATGAGCACACATGCCATGAAACCCCTTGTATACGATGGAAACACTGTTGTCAAAATCCTAAAGGACGCCGGAGGTGTTCCTTACGTCAAGACTAACTTCCCCAATACGCTTCTGAATTTCGAATCATCTAATGACATATGGGGCGAGACATCGAATTCATACAACAAAAACTAAACTGCCGGTGGTTCAACAGGAGGCGAAGGTGCCTTGCTGGCATTAGAAGGTCGAATTGGAATTGGAAGTGATGTTGCCGGGAGTGTTCGCTGCCCAGCCCACTTCTCTGGTTGTTATGCTCTCAAATGCTCTACAGGAAGATGGCTAAAGACAGGCGTAGTCACGAGCATGCCAGGACAGGACGGTGTCCCTTTAGTGTACAGTCCTATGGCGCGTACACTCAACGATCTCACCTATTTCACTCGATCATCATCCAGATGAAAACCTTGGACTTACGACTATTCTTGTCACCCATTACCTTGGAGATCCGATATTGAGCAAGAGAATTCTGAGAAGAAGACTATACGAGTTGGAATTCTTCGAACAGACGGCGTCGTGGACCCTAGTCCTGCTTGTCGAAGAGCCCTGGAAATGACGGAGACTGCTTTACGAGAGGAAGGTCATGAGATTGTGGAGATTAACCCTCCTTCCCCTTATGAAGCTCTATGTCTAGCCTCCATTCTTCTCTGTAGTGACGGTCTCAAGACTGTCAAGTCATTCTTCCGTTGGGGGGAGTGGAACGACCCGGGTGCTGCCCAGGTGAGCTTCTATTTCAGTCTTCCTCGACCTGTGAAGTACTTGCATTACCTTTGGGTCAAGTATGTTCGAAGAGACGCTATATAGGCTAAGATCTTACGGGACTAGCATCCTCAATCTAGATACGAGATCTAGCAGCTCAATGCCAAGCGCGAGCTTTACAAGAGGAAATGGTTTGAGTGGTGGGACAACTCTGGTATTGATTGCTTGATCGCCCCTCCAAATGCTACACCAGCTGTCCCCCATAGGGGCATGCACGATGCATGCAGTAGCTGTGGCTACACCTTCATGTTCAACTTGGTACGTTGCACGACAGCGGCAACTAAAACAGCGAAGCTAATCCGGGATAGCTCGACTATACCGCCGGCGTCTTACCTGTAACACATGTCGACAAGACCCAGGATCAACTGCCAAGAGACTTCAATCTCAATAGTCCAATGGCGTTGCCCAAGGTGCCTATAAATTGTTTGATGCCAACGCCATGCACGGATTACCAGTAGGCGTCCAAGTAATCGGTCGTCGGTTAGAAGAGGAGAAAGTACTAGTAATTATGAAAAGAATCGAGAATGCCATGGGTGATAATACTTTTCCTTTGCTCAAGATAGACTAGAACCAATACCGTCAGATACGCCCTTCTGCTATTTCCTTATTCTTGTTAAAACATCTATGTTATCTAACACAGCCAAATCAGACCAAAATGCTATGCTATCAGACAATATCAAGACATTTGAATCTGGCCCCATTTTATTTGTTTCCTCCTCTTCTTTCCATAATCCAATACATCGCTCTCACCTGCGTCGTCCTGTTACAACAAAGTTAATCTTACCAAACTCATCAACCACCGGCTCTTCACCAGCAAAACAAGTATACTGCTGATTTCCTCCGTGGTCAATATCGAAGCCCTTGCTGCCCCACGCCTTTTCCATCTTTTCACGGAATGCCGTCTTGGGCTTGCCGGCCTGAATACGCTTCTTTTCGAAGAAAACATAGGCCGCATAAAAGGTGATATTGGTGTTGCCATCGCGGACTCCCTTACGGCCCATAAAGTATCGCAGGTTGGCTGGGGATACGCTTTTTTCTTCAGGGAGGTTCTTGTTGAGAGCGCGGATGAAAGCTGCCTGGGTCATTCCCTCCTTGGCTAGCATAGGTCGAATCTTCTTGCGGATCTCATCGCAGGTATCGTAGATAGGAACTGTTCCGTCCGCCTCGCCAGGAAGAGGGTCAACGTTGCTCACATCAAGAGCTTCTTCAAGGGCCTTGGCGGAAGCAGCTGTCTTTGCTTTCTTAGGCTTATTGGCCTTGAGAGGGAGCCCCTGAAGCTCACGCTTCTTGAAGAAGCGATGGGCTTTGATGTACGTATCGGTGTTTTCGCCATCCCATGTGCCAGTCCGATTCATAAAGCTATTGTATGATTTCCCACTGACTCCAATAGTTCTTTGAAACTCGCCAACTTTCTGAGCACCAGAATCGATCCAGTTGCGAATCTTACGACGAATGGCATTGCAAGTATCTGAGTCATGAAGATCTAGGCGTTCATCTTCGCTGTCGATGTCCGGCACATTGGCTGGGAAAAGCTCCTCTTGGGTGTTTTCGGGAGCAACATCAGGCTTGCGCTTCCTTGAGCCGGTGGTTGTCGTGGTTGTCGCTCGAGCTGGAGCTCGAGCTGGAATTTGCGGCACTGCAGAAGGCATTCCTCTTGGTATAGATGGGGTGTTCGTAAGGGGAGGTGGACCGCCTGATGTTTGAGATCTGGATGTGTGAGGAACAAATGGTGGAGGTGGGTTATAGTAACTAGGAGTAGTTGAGTTGTTGGGGATAGGGCTGGGAACGGGAACGGGAGGTGGCGGAGGGTTATTAGAAACAGGCGGAGGACCAGAATTGTTATAAACAGACTGATGATTATACCCAGGCAAAACTGTGTTTGGAGTAGGAGGATAAGGTAGATTCAGAGCTGGCATGCTTGGAAGGCTCTGAGGCGGAATATGAGGACGCGGTTGGTAATTTATCTCTGGCTGGCTCATAAGTAGCATGGCCTGTTTAGGCGACCAAGACCAACCTGACATCTCTTCTGCAAAAGAGCTAATTGACTTGAGAATCGCGGAGAAACGGCTGTAAGGTTTAATATAAGCCAAGGCAGGGCAAAAAGGTAAAAGTGACGACTGCCGAACTATGACGTTTGTGTAGGTCCGCGCTTTTTACGCGTCAAGCTTGGGCTTTCAGCTGTTTGTAGCTGAACGATAAGGTAATAAGCGGCGCGTGAATCTGGAGTGGGGGGAGTACCTGCCGCAGGTATTCAGGAACCGGCACTGTCTTTTAGCGCCTCCATTGTACGTCACCTACTGACTTTAGGACGTCGATCTGAGATGACAGAAATATTCAGACAAGTAGGTATTTCACTATAAACCCAGCAGGATGTTATGTAGTTAGTATTATCCGTCGAGTTTTCTCAAGTCCAGATTAGCCTAATACGTTAGCCCAGGGAAGCAAAAAGACTTATCCCAGAGAAATGCGCTGTTCAAAGCTTCGGCAAAGCTCCCATATTTTACTACAACATCGTATTACAACATATGCCGTTTCTGGCCATATACCAGTTACAACAAAGAGTCGCAACTTCTAATCATATTCAACACATGAATCACTTATACTTGTATACCTACTCCTAGCCAAGCCAAAAGGCTTACTGCCCCTCGTCTCAAACCTTTGACTTTCCTTACCAGGTTACGACTCTGTGTCGTTGACGGCGGCTTATCTGATTCCTACCCCGAGCAAGCTATGTCTTCTTATCAGGATGCTGCAATCACTAAAACTACGAACCACAACTTGATGACCCAGCGTATGGGTTCTTCACGCCCATGAACTCTGGCAAGTTCTGGATGCAAGACGACAGATTCTTAGATCGAAAGAACCCAGTGGATATTCCAAGCGACTTTTACTCGACAACTACCTTTTCAGAAAAGTTAATTGATTATTTAAAAGATTGTGAAGACACTGAGCAGCCATTCTTTGCCTATTTACCATTCACTGCACCCCATTGGCCTCTACAGGCGCCGCGAGAGACGATCGAGAAGTATAAGGGTATCTATGATGATGGACCAACAGCTTTACGCAAACGAAGGTTGGCGAAAGGTTGAATTGGGGCTCATCTCTGAAGACACTGAACCAGCTCCCATGACCGTCGAACTGGGGGATAAGATGTCGTCCGCTGAAAACGCCGAGTCGACGAGGAAAGTGGAAGTTTACGCTGCCATGGTAGATCAAATCGACGTCAATATCGAGCGCGTGGTCGACTATCTCGAGTCTGTTGACGAACTGGACAATACCTTTATCCTCTTCATGTCGGACAACGGAGCCGAGGGCAGTGTTGGCAGTGTTCCAAGAATAATCAATACTATAACAATTCGATTGAAAATATGGGAATGGCGAACTCCTATATCTGGTATGGCCCCGAGTGGACGTGCACATCAATGGCTCCGTCGAGGGGGGTTCAAAACTTGGATTACTGAAGGCGGTATTCGATGCCCATGCCTTGATCGATATCCTCCTTTCACCAAGACTGGAGGGTCGCATACAGACTCATTCTGCACAGTTATGGATGTTCTACCAACGGTCCTTGACTTGGCGGGTGTTCCCCTGCCAGGAGGTAAATTTCGAGGCAAAGTGTTCCCCATGAGAGGGGGGGAAGGATAGATGGGAGGTATACAACCTGAAGAACGACCCAGGCGAGTTACATGATCTTGCTGATGAAAAAAAAAAGGTATCATGGAGCGGTTGATGAAACTATGGGGGATGTATTACTCACAGGAATGTTTAACCCGGGGCATGAGTTTGGTGTCACCAAGATCTAAGACTTGAATAAATACTAGTTGTTCCATAAGAACGAATGCTCCAATTGCATTGTGTTTGCAGGCCCCGTTTATATCGATGGTGTATTAGAGGATTACTACAGCTGATTTATTAATTAGTAATGTGGTTATGTTATATATGCAGCTAGGTTTATATTATATTTAAGACCGAATTATATATGTAACAAGAAGTAAAAATAAGATTAAATTAGTTATTTTATATTTATCAAATCCTTAATATTATTATTTAAAGATATAGGGGAGGAGAATCGCTTACTTCAAAATATGGCAGCTGTCCTCGTTTTTCGACTAATATTCTATGTCGTGATTAAGGTTAACTAGGAAACGTAGCTGCGTATATGCTGGATCCTGTTTATGTCTCAGGGATGTCTGGGATAAGGGAATCTGACTTGCATAGATGCCGATATTACACTCATCAACCATGACGCTGCTGGGCTTTGAAATACAGCTACGGTACCTATTCAGGGAGGTGTCACTGAGCTTATTGAATCTGTTGTAACTTGTTCCTCAAACTCAATCCCATAAATAGACGATCCTATCACATGGCCAAAGTCAAAGATAACTTTAATGAAGTAGCGAAATTATAGGTCCAGTCTCTAATAGCCATGGCTATCAAGATTTTATATCATACAAATAATACTAGAAACCGAAACGTTCAATATATCTAATACGAACGGATATCTGTGGTTGTCATAGATATCCATGCCATCCCTCTATTGCCCGAAATCCTAAGAGCTGAGAAAAGACCCATCGTGGTCTCCATAGTATTGAGATTCAGACCAGTGGTAGCGAGATGATCAAGACAACCAATATGATTGGGTACTTTGACCTAATGGTGGCCGGCCTTTTTCCCGCGAGATTTTCTCCACTTAGCACATTGAAATTATTGGCTTGATGTGATAACTCACTGATCAGCTCTCAACAGGTCGACTATTTACTTTATGTAAGTAAAGTATTTAAGACGTCAGATGCGTTGGAAAAGCACCAGTGTTATGATAGAAGATAAAGGCCATGGCGATGCAATCTAAGGAGTAACTAAAACACAGCCAACCGGAATTGAACCACTTGTTTTACATGCATAGGTTTATGCTACTGCCAACAACAGCGGGTGGTTTCCATGGCCTCCTCGCCTGCGTAAACCGGATGTTTCCACATACAGCACATGTATACATGTAAACGTTAACTTTGATACATGCCAAGTAACAGAATCAAGGAGGCATTAAACTTTTGTTTCTGGTTCTTTTGTCGACGGGTCTTTTGAGTGAGTGTCCTGTGCTCGCCTCCTTTCTGGGCTAATGAGCTTTGGCCCCCATTTCGTTTGGTGCTACTTCGCCCGTCTCAGTCTCACCAGCACCTGATAGACCCCTCCCCAGAACCCCAGTAGACTCCCTGGTACACTATGCAGCCGCTCTGACAACCACTTTAATAATTGTGCTGACTACACTATTACAGTGTACTCGGTAATAGGCATCGTGGTACTCGGCAAAGTCGACTAATTCCTTGGTCTAGCGCTTGGCTGCGGCGCGATTGTCTTGGACCTCCGCAACTGAAAATTCATTGCTACAGTACACTAATAAAAGCAAGATCTGGCCCTGAGTGAGGTGCGTTGTCCCCTCGTGACATGCATCCATCCATGAATTGGACGATGTTCTTCATTGGATCCATTTGATCCATCCCCCATGTGTGTGATCGCCCGCGCGTCCGCCGCAACTTAACCTCTACTAGGTAAAACCATCCACTACGTCCAGCTACAGCGCCTTGCATATTTAGTTTAGTTAGTCAACTGAGGTTGGTGACACGCCTGAAGGAACGCCAAAACGCCCTGTGCCTCGTGCCTTGTTCCTCGTGGTTGTAAGAAAGTGACAGTTACAGTGACAGTGACAGTAAAGCGATGTGAGGTCTGTAAGGTATCCTGTATCCGCCGGAATAAACCTCAATCGTGCCGTTTGGCTCCTCTTTTCCACCCATTCACTTCCGCTTCGTTCCTTTTCTGGTTTTCATTTCCCCTTCTCTCTTTATTTCTCGGGTGCAATCAATCAGCAACACTTGACTTGTCTACTGATCTTTGTTGTTCTTCCCCCTTAAGGTAGCTCCTACAGCTTGCCTTGGCGTCTAATCAAAGGCTTTCAAAGGTCCACATCAGCTCCAGCCTGGAGCTCTACTCTCCACCATCAAAACTCACCTGTTGTTACTCTACTTTTGGCACTACCGTGCCAATTCCATACTGCCGATAACCTCGAATAATTATCCAGAGTCCACTTTCGCCTTCTTTTCGTCTTTTAATATCCACTCTGGAAACGCGTTCCATTTTCATCTTCGACCATCGATCTCGTTGGCATTCAAGCGTGGGAGCAATAGAGCTCTTCACTCTCTTCTCCCACAGCCTCAAAAGGGCGTCCTCCTACCTCACCTATGCAGCTTCTATCCCCGTCTAATCACTCAAACATACCGTCAAGATGAAAGCTGCTCCTCTCATCATCAATTGGCATGACCAGAATGCCCCCGTTTACTCCGCCCACTTCGAACCCTCAGGAAAGGGACGTTTAGCCACAGCTGGTGGTGACAATCACATCAGAATATGGAAGGTTCAAGTCGATGGAGAGGACCGTAAAGTCGAGTACCTTTCAACGCTCTCAAAGCACAACCAGGCCGTTAATGTTGTTCGCTGGGCGCCCAAGGGTAAGGCTCTCCTACCTGCTTTCTAAATTTACGCTTCTGACAGCTTCCTTTCCAGGCGAGCTTCTAGCCTCTGCAGGCGACGATGGCAACGTGATCCTCTGGGTGCCAAGCGAAACCCCCCAGACAGCGTTCGGGTCCGATGCTCCTGAAGACAAGGAGTCATGGAGAGCAAAGCATATGTGTCGATCTAGTGGCGCAGAGATATATGACCTAGCCTGGTCTCCCGACGGAGTGTACTTCATAATCGGCAGTATGGATAACATTGCACGAATCTACAACGCTCAGACAGGTCAGCAGACGACTACCATCAGCTCGATACCCAACAACCTCTAACGCAAGAAACAGGAACACTGGTGCGCCAGATCGCCGAGCACAGTCATTATGTGCAGGGTGTTACATGGGATCCCCTCAACGAGTACATCGCGACGCAGTCCTCCGATCGATCAGTTCATATTTACTCTCTAAAAACCAAGGACGGGCAATATACCCTCAGCCAAGATGACAAGACACCTCGACTTGCCAGCCATATCAAGGCCGATCTTCCCCCTCGACGAATCTCCTCTAGCAGTCCTGCGCCTCCCGACTTTGGTCATCGCTCGTCGCTTGCTGTCCTCGATTCCGCACCTTCGATTGGATCACCTGTGCCTTCTGCTCCAGGCACCCCTACTTCGTTCGCGCTTCCCATGAACCCTCCCAGTGTCGTCAGCCATAGTCGTCGGTCTTCATTCTCCTCTCGACGATCTGTATCGCCAGCACCATCTATGCCTTTGCCCGCCGTCATGCCTATGGACCCGTCACCGAAACCATCGTCTACTTTGAGCAGCGGATTGGGAATGAAGAATGCGAACCTCTATGCCAATGAGACACTCACGTCGTTTTTCAGACGGCTTACATTTACACCGGATGGCAGCTTGCTATTAACTCCATCTGGACAGTACCAAAACCAACACCAAGCTGAGAGAGACTCGAAGCCTACTTATGAAGTGATTAACACAGTCTACATCTACACACGTGGTGGTATCAACAAGCCCCCAATTGCCCATTTGCCAGGTCACAAGAAGCCGTCAGTAGTGGTAAAGTGCTCTCCGATATTTTACACATTGCGGCAGTCTCCTCCTGTCACACGTAATATCACCATTGACACATCGTCCTCGGAGGAGCCTATCCCATCCCTTCCAGAACCTATTTCGAAGCCATCACCAGCTCCTTCTGTCATGGATCCCCCTCCGCCACCATCAACCACATCAGACTCAAAGACATCGGGCTCAGATACGGCTTCGACCACACCAGGCCCAAAGCCCGCCTTTTCCCTCCCTTATCGCATGGTCTACGCAGTGGCTACACAAGACTCGGTTCTACTTTACGATACTCAGCAAAAGACCCCTATCTGTGTTGTCAGCAATCTTCATTGCGCTACCTTTACCGATCTTGCATGGTATGCTGAAGTTTCTATTAAACATGTAGCCGGATGCTAACAAACCTACTAGGTCAAGCGATGGTCTGACTTTGATGATCTCCTCTTCTGATGGTTTTTGTTCAACGCTATCCTTTGCAGCTGGAGAACTCGGTGAAATCTATAAGGGTGAAATCGGTCCACCCAAGTCGCAAACAGGCACTTCGTCTAACCAGGGCACTCCCATGCCTACCCCAACAACCGCCTTTGCTCCCCCTTCACCATTTCCTAATGGTTCGCATCACAACCATCGTAACTCGGCGAGCTCATTCACTGCCCCTTCGCCCCCTCAGTCGGCTTCACTTGCCTCCCAACGCCCGTCGTCTCCCGCAAGATCAAATTCGACGTCGTCGATTGCGACTATCACTACGCAGGCCAGTACTGTACCGGCAGCAGGTGTGGTCACCAACCCACCCCTTATTTCTGGCAATGTTCCAGGTATTGCCGCGGCAAACTCGGCCAAGGTGACTGGTGTGCCGCTGACAACACCTCCTGAGACACCTCGAAGTGCCGCTGCTAGTGTTGCAGGCACCAAGCGCGATGCGAGTGAAGGTGAGAAGGAAGACAGCAAGGAGCCCAAGAAGAGGCGAATTGCGCCGACTCTTGTTGAGCCCAAGAGTTAGACCCGAGACGTCTGAAACAGAGTGTAATAATGCTATTTCAAAAGTGTGTTTTCTTTCTTTATTTCTGCAGTGTTCGGATTGGGTGCGACTCGGTCTATATGAACATGGGCATCCGCGATTTAGCAAGCATGGAATGGCGTTTGATGAGCTGATTGGAACGGATCGATTGGCAACGGATTATGGCGAGGCAGTTGTCCTGGTGAGCCTGCAGGATAGGATCTTCGCCAGGTATCAAGGTAGATGGACTATACAGCCATGCACTCGGATGGGAAAATGGGAACATGGCACAAGCCTAGGTAGTTTATACAATAAATTTTGATCGTAACTTCTTGATATCGTCCCTTGAGGTGATATGAGAAAGCCAGTTTGACCTATTTTCTACCTACTTAATTGATTAAATACAGGTAATAATATTTTAAATGCTTTTATAACTTTATAAGAAATATATATAAAAAGGAAAATATTTTATAAAATTATTACTTACTTTTTAGCAATCTTAAGAAAATCAGCTAATTCTTATATTACCCCTTCAGAAGACATAAGATATCGAGAGCCAATCATGACTCGATATAAACTCAACCACAACAACAAAGAATTGACACCATGGCTGCGAAGCGACCACCAAGTCCTGGTCTTATTCCTAACCCACTCATTAAAAGAAGAAATCTAGAATGGACTTTGGACTCACCAGCGTCCTCACAATCACCGACAACTGCCGATATAGAGTCTGGATCAGCCAGTGTACAAGACCATCTCTCCCATTTCAAAGCACACCTCTCTGAGCATATAATAACCCCATCGCCACTGTCAATATCATCATATGCCTCTCTATACACCAGAAACTCTGGAAGCTCCGCAGGTGCTCATTTCGTCATTCATCAACATGACCACCCCATTGCTGGCACACACTATGACCTCCGTCTTCAAATCAATGAGACCAGCAGCGCCAGTTGGGCAATCATGTATGGTCTCCCAGGCGACCCTCAGAGTACACGGTTGAACCGAAACGCAACAGAGACGCGAATTCACTGTCTATGGGTACGGTATCGTTTTCTTTCTAGAAGAGTATGATTAACGATTGTGTAGAACCATCTCATAGAGACAGCCTCAACCTCAACTGGCTCACTTCTCATCTGGGATACGGGAACATATAGCATTCTCCCTCGTAAAAGCAAGCATGCTCCAACAAACGATCCATCTTCTCCACCGTCTTCACCGGTTTCGTCCTCCGCACCAACACAACAAGCTCTTCTGCACGCCGCTTTTCAGAACCGGAAGATCCGAATTCGCCTACACGGATCGCGCTTACCAGATCCATATGTCCTGAATCTTCGTTTAACTAGATCAGAAGATGTCGCTGGCAGAGTAAGAAGTGGTAGGACACCTCGGAAACGAGGACGTCGCCATACACAGACGGAGACGCAACCTGAAACTAGTGATGAGGAGGATAGTGGCAACGAGGAATGTGAGGATGTCCCTACAAACACTGATGCGGGCGCCAACACAGAAAACCTCTCTGCTATGGAACGTGAGATACGTGAGCTTGAAGATGAAGAGGTCCGCAGAACAAATGCATATCCGGGGGCTTCCAACACCATTGGCAGTGTACATCAGCGACGATGGTATTTGTCACTTGACCGCCCGGCTTGCGGTTTTGTGGAAAAAAGAACCAAGGGTCATTCAGTTTGGGAACTGAAAGATGGCACAGAGTCTGAAAGCGAAGCGAGAGACAATGGACGCTTGTCATACCCATTCTATGTTCGTGGAGTAGATCATGAGCGTAGTGTATTGACAGGACGTCGAGGAGCCGATATTCTCAAAGACGAGGGCGTGCATAAGTTTATTCAACGGAAAGGTTGGAAGCCCGTATTGAATTGAAACTCTTCAAAAATAAAAATAAAATTAATAAAAAAACTATACATTTCCTAGGTATCTTGGGGAGGTCAGGAAACTTAAGACCTTAATCCTAAGTGACAAATTCTCAGTCATGTTTAGGATGATTTATGGCAATTTAGAATAGAACAAACTTGAGAAGCTCTTTAACATGTTTATTTTCGCCCCTAATTCAAGGTCTCACAACTTTCTGCTTTCTTGGGACTCTTATCTAAATGCGAGGAATTCCACAGTTGTAAAATACACTGTAATTCTAATGATAGTCCAGACTAGGCTCTAGGTTCAGATCAGCCTGCTTAAAGACATTGCCTATTATCCAGACGTCTAGTAGTCTACCTTTTACTGAGTATTGACAACAAGAGCAAGTCAGAAGCACAAAAATAAGGGAAAGATTTACTTGCCAATTAAACACTAATATTATACATGTAATTGTTGTTCATGAAACCAATTAATTAATAATAGTGCTTAATCGCGTTCCTTTTATATTCCTATCAGGTGCTACAGGGTACACTACACTAGACTACCAAGACTGACGTAAGGTTAAATTTATGTCCTGACGCGTTGTTAGAACCAAGGTGCTAGTGGGAACGCCGATGGCTTGTGGCGAAACCGGAAAGCATCAGCGTCACATGGAAACTTGGGACGGGCTACAACGGCCAACAAAAACGGTTTATAGCCAGATAAGCAATTGCATTGAAAAGGAAAAACCAACAGGCAACTGGAATAATACTTAAGGACAACGTAACTATTTGCATCTGGGGGATGATATACCGAGAAAACTTATCACAAATATAGCAGGTATCAGATCATCATGAAGCATCAAAAATATCAAAAGGCAAGCACCCCCCTTCACGAGTTGTATTGCCTCAAAAAGGTAAAAACGATGAGAGTAGGCGGGGCCTAGTCTACCGAGGTCTGGCTTCTGGTTCGGTCCCAGTATCGCCCCGGATTTTTCTTCCCTTTTAAATAAACTCGAACGCGCCCGCCTCTCAGCCTAGGTTAATGTGCGGCCCCACTGTTTTTTCACCTCTAATCAACTCCATCTTTCTCGGCTTTTCTCTGCGACAATCTCCTCTCCCTCCTCCTTCTCATCACCTCCACGCCCACATCTGTCGCGATCACCAACCTTGCGTGTCTTTAATTCTCGAGAGAGCGATACTCACGGCCATATCTTCGCTCTCGGCGGCACTTTTTTCCCGTATCCCGAGGCAACTCCGTTGCCCCCGCGCGCCGCGGCAACGCTAACTGGGGGTTGCATACAATCACGGAGTCAGTCTCCGATCTTGCGTCCGGTACACTTTCCGAGGTCCACCACCAAACGTCACAAGGAGTGGCCAACGATCAAGTCAAGCCTGCTTCACTAGGAGGCTCAACAGATTAGACGACTCAAATTCTGAGACCTCGATACCGCTATTCGGTAGTCCATTTCCCGGACCCGGCTTCTGAACCCTTCCTCCTTGCGATATCAATCCAACATCATGGCCTCTCCACCCAAGCCCTGGGAGCAGCCTGGCGCGGCTGCGACTGCTGGTAAGTCGCAATCATCAACCCTCCTCTCTTATCTCTTATTTCTTTTGCATGTCTCATGCCAATTCCTTTCTCCTGAATCTCCGCGTCTAAGTGCCCTCCTGCTCACTGTACTCTAGCGGCATCGTCCATCTCGCCATCAGTCACCTCCGGAACTACCACATCACCCACCGATTCATCTGCTGCCCCTCCGCTTCCCAATCGACCTTCCTCCCTCACGTCTACCGTCAACCAGAACGCTGCGAACTACAGCAGGATGAATACCTCACCGTACAGCTCCATGGGTGGCGCGTATTCATCACCCTATTCCAGCCCCTACTCGCGGTTTGGAATGGGTGGTTACGGTGGTGGTTACGGTAGCATGTACGGCGGAGGATATGGTGGCTATGGGGGAGGCATGTATGGTGGCATGGGCGGTGGTATGTACGGTGGTGGTATGGGAATGCCCGGCGACCAAAACAGTTTGACGAACACCTTCAACAACAGTACTCAGGCTACCTTCCAAATGCTTGAGGGCATTGTCACAGCTTTTGGAGGCTTCGCCCAGATGCTTGAGAGTACCTACATGGCTACTCACTCTAGCTTCTTTGGTAAGTGTTGATTGTAGTGATATGAGATGGGTAGTCAACTAACCATTCTTAGCCATGGTCTCTGTCGCTGAACAATTCGGTAACTTGAGGGACACTTTGGGTTCAGTACTGGGCATCTTCACTTTAATACGCTGGATTCGGACATTGATTGCCAAACTTACTGGTCGACCGCCGCCTGCTGATGCGACCGCTCTCACACCAGCTGCCTTTGCTCGTTTCGAAGGTCGTAGCGTTGGACCTGATGGTAACCCACTACCTGCTAAGGCCAGCAAGAAGCCTCTGCTTTTCTTCGTCCTGGCCGCTTTTGGTATCCCTTATCTAATGTCCAAGATGATAAGGACGCTTGCTGCTTCACAAGAACAGGAGCAAAAGCGCCTCCAGGCCCAGGCCATGGAGTCCCAGCAGCCCGTCGACCCTTCCAAGCTGGAATTTTGCCGACTTACCTTCGACTTCCTTCCTCAGCCTAACACAGGCATGGAGCTTGAGGCTCGCAAAGGCGATCTTGTTGCTGTCCTAAGCAAGAACGATCCCTCTGGTAACCCTAGTGAGTGGTGGCAGTGCCGATCCCGCGACGGCCGCCAAGGCTATCTTCCATCTACCTACCTTGAGGTTATTAAGCGCCCGGCACAAGAGCCCAAGAAGCTTACGGCTGCACCTAGCGAGAGCAGCCGTACCAACTCCCTAACGAGCTCAATTGCCCGCCCCGAGGATGGAAAGAACGAGTATGCTTCCGCCGACGGCATGCAGAGGAGCCACTTCTACTCGTAGAACCTTTGGCAGCCACATTGGAAACGTCGATAATTACATACGAAAACGACAGCTGTACGATTCTGTCTTGAATATTGCGAGGGTGCATTGGTGATTGGATTTCAAAAGTCATCACGGAGTTGTTGGGTTTCACACACATCTTAGTTCCTAGCGTTCGAACGGTTTCGTCATGTCTTGCGATACCTAGGGAGTCATAAATCCCACAAAGTTACATCTACTTTCACTTATCGAGCCATTGAATAGAGCTTGATTAGCGTTTCATTATCAGAAAAACTATTTCATTATAATGCTCGTGTATCGATTTTAGTCAAGTACTTTGTGAATTCTCTTATAAAATACATAGGCGGGCAACTGTGATTAATTCATCATCTTTACTACGCAGATAGGATTCTCGAACAACGGCAATCGGCCGCATCATCGTAGCTCGGGGTTTAAACACCGAAAGTGTCGAATTTCTAGGCGACTAGTCATCCGTATGACTAGATATGCCTTAATCTAACCCGACCTTATACGACAGCTGTGCCGGAGTAAGTTAGCAGACGCTCTCGTGACGGAAATGCTATAGTAATCATTACACCAGTTTGCCAACTTTCATATGTCATGTACCAAAGAAATATGCATCAGGGTGTCAATGCCTCATGAGCCAGAGGTAGGCTATGACTGCATAGAGGGTGAAGAGACATTCGTTTATGTCAACATAGTTGACATTGGCAATTGGGGAACATGATTCTCGAAATAATTGATTGTGCTGAGTTAGAATCCCTTTGCAGTTATTCTCTGCACATTTATTTGACACTACTGAACCAGGCTTTTCTGTTATGCCACGAGTTTCCGGTTTATACCGTTATCCCCTACAAATAGGATCTCCTTGGGTCCGTAAAAAAGGTCCCGGTCATTCATGTCGTTTACCTTCGCCCAGATCCCTAGACATAGCAAATATGAGCACCAAAGTTGGCCTCTTTTCATATCAAACAAATTCTTTGAACCCCCCCTACGCCGCTCGCCTTTTTCATACTTTGTTGTTTAACCCTCAGCCTCGTACGCGTTGGACTTGTGCTTAGGCTGGAACTTGAATGTTGGGTGAACAGGGCCGAGGAACATCTCGCTGTGAAAGCCTAGTTAGCATGCCGGTCGAAGAGATTAAACCTAGTGTATTGTGCTATAAGAGGCTTAACATACCTGATCTTGATCCAGTCCCTGAAGTTGTTGGACGCCATAAGCGTTTCCATCTCGTCTCGCCCCTCGTACTTGGGAGGTCGGTCATTGAGGCATGGTGGGAGATACTCCAACAAGCCAATTGGGACGTAGCGGTGCGCAAAGCTGAGCCACTCAAGAAGGAAACGGCGAGTGAATCCAATGCCGAGCTCATCAGAACCCCAGGCATCGAGTCCATAGCGCACAAACTTCTCGATGTAGCGGAGACGCTCGCTGGAAGACTTGTCGAGGTACTGGCCCTTCTCGATCTCCTCAAAGAGCCAGGGCTTGATAAGTGCACCACGACCAATCATGACGGTGTCGACACGAGCCTTCTCAATATGTTCATAGTATTCAGTGTGCGAGTAGCAGTCACCGTTGCCAAGGAAGTACATGCGACCGTCCTTCGCGTTAGGGAGACTGCTGGCATCGGGCTCAGCAATGGTGTCAGTCAAATCATCCTTCTGCTTGTTGTAGGTCTTGATGAGTGCGGCACACTCGCTAATGTAGCCCCAGTCGGCCTTCTTGGTGTATCGCTGCTCACGGCTGCGTCCATGAAGAGTTAGGGCCGCACATCCAGGGGCACCAAGTCGCTCTCGATGCTCTCGTGCACCAAAAGCCAGTTTGCCAATGAGCTGAGTGGCCGTAGGACGGGAGTTTCGGATACCAGTGCGGATCTTGGCAGTAATAGGGACCTCTCCTGACACAGCGTTCATGCCTCGTATCATACGCTCCAACTTGCCCGAATTTTCGAGAAGCGCCGATCCACCGCCAGACTTGAAGACCATATCAATTGGACAACCACAATTCAGATCGATGAGGCGAAGGTGAGGACAGTAACGGTTCAGAACGTCAGCGGCCTTAGTGACAACCCAGTGGTTGTTTCCAGAGATCTGTGCACCAAACTTGATGTCCTTAGAGTGGTCGTAGTCATCGAAGATCGGGACTGAGCCTGGGTTAAACTTAGGGGGAGTAAGCTCGGACTCATGAACTTTGAGGAGTGTCCAGTCAGCCTTTGTTCCCTGAATGAGAGGCATACTCAATGCCATCTCTGAGTACGTGAGCTGGGCGCCAAGCTCAACACAGAGACGACGGAAGGGCAAGTTTCCTTGGGTAGTGAGAGGTGCCAAGGTGGGGGTCTCAGGGCCGAAATAGAGACGACGCTTCTCAGAAGGCTTGAAAGGGGGGTCGACAAACCGGGCGCGAAGATCTTCGATGCCCTCGGCGGACTGGTTCTTGCGACGATTCATAAACTCCTCACTCAGCTTGGCCTCCTTATTGAGCCAAGTGATGTACTGGTCAGATTGCGTGAAGTCAGTTCGCTTACGGTTGAGTTCAATCTTCTTGTCCATGCCAACGACGTTGAAAATAGCAGGTCGCTGCTCCTCGGATCCTTCATCTCTGGGCTCGCCGTTCTCGCCGCTGTTGGCTGAACTGCTTATAAGCACCAACTCCTTTCGACCGTCCTCGTGCTCGATTTCCTTCATGTGGCTCTTAACGAAGCGACACTTCCAACCTGAAGGGCAGTGACCATGAGCCTCGAATACGGGGCATTTACCCTCAAATGTCTCAACATCACCTCGGCGTCCCTCCTCAAGATACTTTCGAATATCATGGCAAAGTCTGCATCGGTCGCCAAACTTGCATTCCCTTGGAGAAAACTCGGGATAGAAGGCTCGACTATTGCAGAGCCGAAAGGCATCGTCAAATTTACCGAAGTCGCGCTCTGTGTTCTGGCCCTTCTTCTTCTTTTCCTTCTTACCCTTGCCAGACTTTCGATCGCCATTCTCGCCATTTCCTTCGGCAGTACCGCGTGCCTCAGCTGCGTCATCGTCGTTCACTTCATCATTGGACGCATCCTTTTGAGTTGACATGTCCACAAGATACCTTTGCTTTGTCAGTCTATCTCAAGATGGCCTTGCTGTGAATGTCTCACTCCTTCTTGATGGGAGCAATTCCTTTAATGCGTCCATTAACATGTTCTGTCTTGAGCTCCGACTTTGACCCCGGAACCTCATTCTCCTTGTCACCGTTCGTGGAGGTTCTGTTTTCCTTAGGGGCCGGAGCATCGTGCAAATTCCCTCCGGGCACAGATTGAGAAGGGATCGAATCGTTCACCTTAATTCTCTTCGAAGCTCGCTCTCCATCCTTCAGAGAAACCGTGATATTGCTAGCATCGGCTGCGAGCTCCGCATGCTCATGGCCTGGGGAGACACCTCCCATCTGAGCGTCGGGTTGCTCACCCATGGAGGATGATGAAGCACTGAAAGAATGTGTTTGTTGAAGAAGATTATGAGTTCACAAGTTCGCTATGAGTAATAAGTAAATGTTGTATGGGCAGAGTGAGTGGAGTGTAAGGGATGAAGGAAGGTAAGGGAAAGTGCATAGGTCTCTCTCGCTGTTGCAGTGCGTGTGTAGAAATGCCTTACCGATTACACGAGCTATCCACCAATGAAAGAGTGAAGAAAATTTGGCAGTGCTGGTTCAGTGCCAACTATCAAAAAGAGCAGTCATTAAAAGCGAGATTCCGTCTACCTTCAAGTGCACATAGAAAAAATTCCTCGAGCTTTTGATAGTGTATACTAAAACTGCACTAAAATTCCTGGGGTTCGTTACATTATGGGCTATGAGGTCAGCGGTAAGCGAATGTACCGGATACTTTAGACGCCCGAGAGCCTCGTCTCAGTAGCTGGCTACAGGGGCAGGGACTTACTGAAGGTGTTCCAGAATCAAAGGCAATAAAGCTAAGAGGTACTCTGGTACTTCGACTCGATACCTTCGACGATACTCGACTCAACCCCAGCTCCAACGTTGCACGACCCCTACCCTTCGACATCATTCCCATACTATCATCATCAACAGAACAGCCCGCCTGCCCCTCTCTTCTCTTTACGCCTTTGGCATATCGCCAATCGGCTTTGGCTTCAGCTGATTGCTTCCAGTTTATCTTATTTGTTCATTTCTACCCAAGTTTACCACTCTCCATCATTTTACCGTTCCCCCACCTCGAACGGTTCAAGTCACAAGCTCAACGCCTTGTCTAGGCAATGAAGAAGAACCTACGCGATCATGGCGGATCCGAGGAGGTCTCCCGATAAGTCGCTTCTCAAGGCAAAGGGTATTCAACAACAAAGATCTCCTGCTCCAGCTTCCACAGCCCCACGACCGAGCTTTGTCGACGATGATTCCGACGACGATGACGAGTCAAGCGATCAGATGCCCTTACCTAGGAGTCATACACCAGGCCATCTTGCCAGCAAAAGCATACAGGCAAATCGTCGAAAACCTTCCGATCTTTCTATCCGGCAGCGCTCTCAATCCGCCTCACAGACCGCTTCGCAGGGAGCTACTACCTCGAGAACAGCCCATAAACCGCCGCATTCGATCTCAACCAGCGCTGGTGATGCCTCGAGTGAGGGAGATCGACATACTCGGCGGCCAACCGCTTCACGGTCGACATCTGCAATAACTAGCCGAACTACTGCACAGGCAACCGCTCGATACGCATCGCATAGATCTCGCGTATCCCAAGACGAATACACTGCTTTCCCCTCGCTTCCGGACCCCCGGACGGCTCCGAACGTCGACGTGGCTCCAGCATCTGGCATGTACTGGTCCAAGGCACCTGTGTCGGGCGCTCCTCACACTTCACTAAGAGCACATACAACAACAATCATCGGCTCAAATGTCTACGTATTCGGCGGTTGTGATTCAAGAACATGCTTCAATGATCTCTACGTGCTGGATGCAGACTCGTTCCATTGGTCTATACCTTATGTCGTTGGTGATATACCTGTTCCCCTGAGAGCCATGACATGTACTGCCGTAGGCAAGAAGCTCATTGTGTTTGGCGGAGGTGACGGCCCAGAGTATTATAACGATGTTTATGTTTTGGATACGACAAATTTCCGGTGGACAAAGCCTCGTATTATAGGAGATAAGATGCCATCAAAACGGAGAGCGCATACTGCTTGTCTATACAAGAACGGCATATACGTGTTTGGAGGCGGCGATGGAGTCCGAGCTCTAAATGATATCTGGCGATTAGATGTTGCTGATGTCAACAAAATGTCATGGCGATTAGTATCAAGTTCTGATAAGTCAAGTCCAGGGTCAAAAGACTATCGTCCCAAGGCGAGAGGCTATCACACAGCCAACATGGTGGGTAGCAAACTCATCATCTTCGGAGGCTCTGATGGCGGCGAGTGTTTTGACGATGTGTGGGTTTACGACGTTGATGCACAATTATGGAGAGCTGTTCCTATCCCCGTTGCTTTCCGCCGTTTATCACATACGGCCACAATAGTCGGCTCCTATCTTTTTGTCATTGGAGGCCACGATGGAAGCGAATACTCAAATGATGTCCTGCTATTGAATCTGGTTACAATGACATGGGATAGACGTCGGGTCTATGGCAAAGCACCTTCAGGCCGCGGCTATCATGGGACAGTGCTATACGACAGCCGTCTCATTGTCATTGGAGGCTTTGATGGTAGTGAGGTGTATGGCGACGTTATGCTGTTAGAGCTAGCTGTTCATGCATATTACTCGCAAATCAGCCACTTCACCATTGAGGTTTAGAGATATAAGCTAATGTAGCTCTTTTGGGTATATTAGTGTGTTTGATGATTGATTTGTTGATCTGGGTTGGTTACTGGACCCCTCAACAGAGGGCTAGCAGGGAGTCGGCGGTGCAGATCTTTTGTTCAACTTAGTCTAGAAGAATGAGATGCTGGGTCATCTTCATATGCCCTTTGTATATGCGTTTGGGATCATGATTTTGGGTTCATTCTTGCTGTCATGGCTAAATATGATACATTGGAAGCAATTCAAGACCTAACCAAAGACGCGTTCCGAATCAAATTTTCAAGAAGTTCTTACTCCAGGATACCATCCCACCCGCTCTATGCACATAGAAAAAACAAAACAGAAGGCAGTTTTGATTCAATGATTGTCCAAATGACAATAGCCACTTCCTTCACGCCCCGGCTCGGCGATTACATGAAACTTGTGCTTGTTCGCCATGAGTAAACAATTTCCATCCTCCCCTTTAAACATCGACATGGTTCGGCGTGGTATTAATGATGAATTCTTAAGGTGATCTGTATCGAGGGATGGTTTTGATGTCGAGTAGTGTTGTCGTGTTAGAGTTGAAGTGTTATTTTAAGCCTTGCTCTCAGCTTGCTTCTTGGCGGCTAATCGTCGCTCCTCAGCAGCGACCATGTCTGTTGCTCAATTTAGTCTCATGTATATTCACAGGATTGAATGTGTAACTTACCCTTCCAGAGATCTTGCCCCTCATACTCCTCCTTATGGATCTTCTTCTCAATGAGACGCTTGTGCTCAGGGTCTTCAGGGTCAACGACCATGACGGTCTGCCAGCGACCCTCACCCTTCTTGGCGTCGTTCATCTCAAAGACAGCCGAGATGATGAGAACCGCGAGGGTCAGGCCCTGAGCGTACACACGGGCCTGGACGACCTTATTGGCTGTGTTCATGGGCGAACGGCTCACGAGGGCAAATGCCACACCCATGGATGCGAGCCATGAGACAAATACAATAGAGTAGCGGTTCTCCTTGCCGTACTCCATGAAACGTTCCCAGGTAGTCTGGTTCTCGCGAACGATCTGCTGGGCGCGCTGAGTCTGATCCTCGTAGAAGTTCATGGGATTCTGCTTCTTCTGGAAATCCATGGACCAGCGATCCGCGTTGATGATGGCGCCAAACGTACCGGCAGATGTGACGAGGAAAGCTCTGAAGGGGATTGTGAGACCGCGGAAAGCAGGGTATCGTCTTGAAGCAAAGACGACTCCTCCAACACCGACAGCGAGACCAAGACCGCCTCCGATGAGACCACCCTTGACGACAGCAGCGTAGTGCGCCTCTTCTTCTTCCTTTGTGAGAATCTTCATGATTGCGGTTTGATTTGTGGCGATAGCGGTGGAATTGAGGGAAAGTACGGTCGTGGGAGAAACGAGGAATTTGTAGAGATGGAAAGTATCTCACGGCGCAATAGTTTACGGTGTTTTCAGGGCGCAGGTGGTATGATAAGAAACCGAACGAGGTGGGTTGCAGCGTGGTTTAAACCCAGTGTGGGTCAAATTGAGAGAGCGTTGAGTTTCAGTGTGGTGTCGACCTAGGTAGGTACCTGAAAGATGTCGTAAACATGAGCTGAGGTTGATGTATTGGTGTCGTGATGATTCGTACAGTTTGCGGCGTGAGTCAATGGTGTTTTCTGTAATCGATGAATGTCTGACCAAGTTTCTCTGAACTCTCTTTACTTATCCTGACGTATATAAATGGCAAACAAATTTTCATGGCTGAATGTACATTTTTCTTACATGACGGTAGATGATGTCAGTGTCTTCCGAACTTGTCCGGCGCACACAGTCCCGAGTTATGCCCGAGTCGCCGAATGGACTTCAACAACTGTCTGTAAGTTAACAACTCCGAGGATATTCTGCAATGAGAGGTGTTTTTGGGAAATATTTGTCAATAATCGAGTGAATTGAACTTGACTGAGCTCATATGATTGCTAATATTACAGAACTGAGTATCGGCTGCCCCGGAAGCAAGACTCCAATGCCCTTCTTATAATGCAATCCATGCGATCATCATTATGTCTTTGCCATGGAGCAGGTAACAAACCAAACGGATGGACAATTGCTTACCCTCCAGCTACAGTTCGAGCCCCTATATCACCCGTCAGTGCCCTTGAAGGGCATGACAGGACATAGCATCTTAAATACAAAGTACAAGCTCAATCATGCCGCAGAGCGCCGTGACAAGCTCCAGAATGAGCGGCAATGATAGCGGCGACCTACGGTAAGAGCGGCATAGCAATGTTCGGTTGTTATAAACGCCATGCCGCAGCCAGTCCGATCCCATGGCGCTAAGCCTCTGCCCTGCACCTTGAATCAGGGGTCTTCTAGATCGATCAACACCACCGGTTGGCTTCTCGGCCTCACCGTCGAGGTCCTGACATGAGACAGATAACCAACTGGTAGGGAAGCGGTAGCTACAATTTTCGCCAACTCTCGGGTCATCGGGCTCTGCCAGGCTAGCCAGGTTCTACGGACCTCCGGCGTTCAGAACTCAGAATGTTTATGCGAGGACGCCGTCTAGATCCGCATCTGGATAAGCCACTCCGTCTTGTCTCGCCTCATTTCGTCTTGACGAATGTCAGGTCGGAGCGCTCCGAGAAACGAAACGCCTCATGGCCTGACATGGGGAATGTCCCGGCAATGAAGAACCCTGTGATTACTGGCAGCTCTTGGTCAGACATGATTGGCTGCTAACCAATATCAGTATCTTTTGCTTTACCTCCCTGCCTACCCGGGACCGGTCTGTAATTCTGAACTCGATGAGAAGTGTAAACTTCAAAGGCGATCTGCCGACTCTCGAACGATAGTCAGCCGAGTAACGAAACATGATTTCGACAATCCCAGTAGACTCCGTTTGTTTTGCATGAAATAGCTGAGCATTTGGCGAGTTTTTTTGAGTGAAGGGCTCGATATTCGACCCTCTCGGCATCATATAAGTCAAGAATGGGACCATTGAAAGGCCTTGCTAACATCATCCATCTTGCTCCTGGTACGTACGCCTCAGCGACATGTTTCACTTACCGTTAATACTCCATCCTGGAAATTCACGTACTAGAAGTTCCGCGCACCAATCAATACCGAGCTCTTCATGGTATGCTTGAAATACTACTACGACTTTATCGACTGCATTGTCAACATCAACCATGAACGAATCACATTGAAACACCTTGTTATCATCATTTCTCCCAAGTGGGGAGACTTATAAGCATTACAGCTTTCAAGAGGTCTGAGCTCTGTCTTTTATGCATTGGCTCAAATTTGTCCTGAGCCGGCCTCGGTGTTGTTCCCATTTGTTCGAAGACCATATAGAGTATGATTCGATATCTGAAGATAGGCCCCGTGGTCGGACTTGAAAAAATGTCTACCCCATGGAGCCAAACAGTACCGGGCACAGGAGCAACTCAATCACTGTAAAAAGTCAGGAGTTTGATAGGCGCTGTACCCTGCCTTCTCGCGCGCCAAGCGCAAATATGACAAGAGATACGAACTTGCTGCAACCAGCCAGTGCTGGCCTCCACATTGTATGCAAGATGATATTCAGCTTCAACGAGGACTATCACAATAGTCCCAAAAGTCTTGAAGTTCGAAAACATGAGCGGGACAATCGTCATACCCTATGCTGCTACTCTTCAATGAAGCAAACATAAATTTCCTCCCACGCGATTAGCTGACCTCCAAAGGCGTTAATCAATGGACTATGTATCAAATAAGTACATATAGCCTGAGACTAATCTTCCTCCGTATACGCCCCTTCTTAACCTCGGCAGCCTCTCTTCGGACAAGATCTGCATTGTTGGCCTTCGACCTGATGTGATATGAAGGAACACTGACTACAATACAGCCAGATCTCCGCGTTCTCACCTCGCTTGGATGCATGGCATCACGACTAGCCGCCGCCAGTAGATTACACCAAGCCACACCAGTCAAAAGGCTAACTAGGACTAGCTGTTTCACTTTGCAGTCTCAATGGCATTTCGAGATGCCGACTGTGCGATTTCCATCCTCCGTGTGGCCGCCTGACCAGGGCGACATATCTTGATGTAATAACCTGCTGGCATTGCTTCGGCTTCCACGAAATAGCTTCTAGGCATGTTGATCTATACTGATCCTTACCTTATAGGCTAATCTCAAAGACTATGATGATGATATTAGTGCCATCAATGATGTAACTTTGCGAATCTCATTCTTTCTGAGAACAGTCATTTACACACGGAGGCTGCGAACCATGATGTCAAACGACAACCGAGTTGCACTACTCTCATATTAGTCCCAAAGCAACGTGAGGATAGAAAGATGGATAGTGAGTGCCGATTCGCGATTACATAGTCTATGTCGGGGCTAATTTTTCACTCATACAGACCCTAACCAGCTAATCGTCTTTGCAATTGCACTGATTCCGAAGTTGCTGAAGCCTCATAACCAGACTACGATACCTTTTATGTAAGGCGACTTGCCTAAGGCAAGAATAGCAAGGGTCAACAACGTATTCCAAACGATCGGAAAGAGTATCAATAAAGCATCGGAGATGGAATGCTAGCAGGACTAAGGGGCCATTGTTACCCAACCCTGATCCCCTGCGTTATCGGCAAGTGAGTTGGAGTTAGAGCGTTGATCTGTGGAGATTGACTTCCGTCACCAACAGCAGGAAAACCTGGCTCGATATCTAAGTCTGCAAGTGATGCTCAACAAGGAGTCCCGTCCAACATAACATTTTACCCAACCGAGTTTGCGCTGTTCTTTCACTGCATGTATGACGAAGTGAAATTGGAGCGTAGACAGGCTAAACCTCTTCAGTCAAAGAAACCATTTAGGCATTCTTGCATGTAAGCCAGGTTCAACGCCGTTAGTCGAGTCCCGTTGGCCGCTCGGTAGCTCAATCCACATGAAAGGCGGCGGCGCCGTGTGGTGCTAACGAAGGTGATTACGGCACCGCTGGTAATTGGGAACTCTTTGTGGAATGAAACTTAGGCGATGGATCCAATGACAGTTTGGAAAGAGGTAACCCACTTCAATCTTCAGCTGGACGGGTCAATGGTCTCGGCGGAAGACCTGACATGGTCGTGGCGCAAAGAGATCGATAGGTAAGTTCAGCGACTTGTCGAAAAAAGTCGCGGGTAAAAACCCACGACGAGATCTCGGGGAGATTTACGAGCGAACCTAATGCCTGCCCAGACATCCCGTTCTGCGCCCATGTGGGCTTGTGTTAAGCGGCTCAACGAATTGCCAGCCGTTCGCGGACATAGGACGGAGTATTATCGAGGAGCCGAAGGTAGCCTTCTGTTCATCGGAAAGGAAACCTAATAGGGCAGACTTGCTATGTTAGATGTCTGGTTATGACTGAGGTAGTAGACAACAGGCATGGCTCGAAGACCGGTAAACGCCGCTTATCCACAGCTCAACAAGTGTTCCGCTCAAGGCCAACTTCAGCTGGCCTTACAACAAGTTTGAGGCCTGGTAGATATCATTCCTTGGGAAGTGATCGATATCCAAGTATATTATTCGAACAATGGAGAACTGGGATCTCATGGACACCATCGATGTGCCACCAGCAGACAAGAGCTGCCAGCCAATTGCTTGAATTGCCAGCTTGTCCGCTGGTAAAGACCCTGGTTATGTTTTGTCGTGCAGGATACCAACTTGGGCGCGATCAGCCGGGACTTGACAGCATTGAAGGTTGACAGCGGCGGCACCAATTCCCTGAACCAGTCCATTGCTGGATTGAAATCCGGCCATAGCTGGAATCTGATTGGTGTGCACTTGTCGGTATATATCGATGAACAACGGAACTTCCGCCAAGATCTCCGTCCTTGTCTGCAGATTCTCGCTCTATTCTGCAATGTTTCCACGGAAAGCTTCTGTGGAGAGCTTCCAAAATGGTGGAAATGATGGAACCCAGCCACGCGGAGGCCAGGGGAAAGTCGACTTTGGTTATTTCTGAATGGACTTTTGCGACGAACTGGCCGCGATCAAATCAGTTCGATGAAATGCTGATTATAAGCGGCTTCTCTACGAACGATTCGTGCTTTTCCACTGGTTCCTTATTATGGAGCATTGTAGAGTTACGGGATAAACCCAGATAGACGTGCAAGGTTTCGAGGTGACCAGCCGACTAATGAGGTACTGTTAGGTAAAATGTAAAGTTTCAAGTATTTGGTATGTACGTAGGTATCATTTCGCGGCAGGCTGGAGTGTATGGATCGAACGAACGAACGGCTTCTTGTCAGAACGAATACGACCCATGTTGAAGGCAATAAGGTAGCTTCGGCGAAGCGTTGAGAATCAACTGGGCAGTCTTCATGTGATGGCATTCCTGGGCTTCTTCCTGAAATTGAGACAGGCGAAAATAATGTTCACGATTCAAAACTTCCCATGAGGGAAGGCGCAACCGTTGTCGTCGCTATCTGCCGACCCTGGATCCCAGTAGGGAACAACGTTGCCACATTGGAGCCAGTTTTAGAGTCTATCACATCCCGATACGAAACGTCAAATTGTTACAGTACAGGGACATACATGACAATGTAACAAGATCTGGGTTTCTTGTTGCTTTTACCATTCAATCGGGACCAGGATTGATTTCCCACAGCTCACGGGACGTTGGTACTGGCACTGGCATTGATCTGTCAAAAGGTCACCAAACACCAGACAGCACGTTGATGCCACGTTGTGTTGCTGTCAAAGCTCAGACAAGAGTCATGAGCTTTGACATGATGCATAAATTCGTGCAGCGATTACTAGCGTAAACGGAAATTAGATCGTCCACGTTGCATCAGAGCGTTGCGCTACATCTACATCGACATCTCGGCCGGGATATCAGAGTTTGGCCTAATGCACCTCTCCCAGAACCCATGAATCCTCTGACGTAAAGAATCTGCACAGGTCAGGTCGAGTTAAGTCGTGAAACTAGGTCCCAAAACAGGAATGATATTCCCCTGCCAAAGCCAATTGCACCATCAATCAGGTAAATACTTTAAGCTAGTCAAAAGGTGGTGATTTTTGGAGTTGCTTAAATGCCTCCAAAGGAAGCCATCAGATTATCAGCCAACGAGCGGCTAGCCAGATGTCATTAATGACTATCTCACTACCTTTGATCGAATAGTTCACCCCCGGGGCTGGTTCTGCTGTCGGCATCTAGATTGCATCTTAGCTTGCTACCTTTATCTCGAGGAGGCTGGAAACGCGCTTTTAGCGGCCGACTCTTAAGGCTGATCTGTGGATATTCAACGAGCAATTCGATGACCAGAGCTCCTTAGCCATGGATGTGCGAGTTGAATCCGTCGATGCGATTTGTTTCTGAGGTTCTAGTTCCTACCTCGCACGGCAGTTCATCTCTATCATGTCTTTTGATCACTATCTTCTTACCTGACTCAAGACAACTACCCGTTAACCCGAGAAAATACGACATAGGGGGCACAGCCAGGGAACTTTGCGGTTACTTCTCAGCCAACGATAGGACCATGCCTATTTCGATGTTGTTTTCCCTGCCGACCTTGTTAATGGTATTCCTTGAAGTACCATGGTTCCTTTAGTCCATACGATGCGAACTCGATGGTTCAAAGCCCTGCCTGTCAGCCCAGACCCACTTACAGCAACTCAAAGTCTCATACAGGATCCGGATCGACTTTGTGGCCTCAGAGCCAGTTTGCCATTATTTGGTAGACACAAAAGACTTCTAGCGCTGACTTGGATTTGCAATCCTAAGAGCCTCGAGAGACACTGGCGGACCGACATGGCTCAGATCAGGAGGCATTGGTCCGCCATTAGTTCCATATCTGCATGTCTCACTGTTCAGCCTTGCAGTCTTGGAAAGATGACACTAAAACGAATCTAGATGTCACTGGCTGTGCGTAGTAGATGCTGATCTTTGAATATGGAAATCGTTTTCCTGTTATTCACGACGTAATCGGCATTTACCCCCCAACACGACTTAGCAATTTCTCGGTCTCGTAGTTTGATACGACGATACTGAAACTGCCTCGATCGAATGTGTAGTTCACTATATCTTGGCAAAGTATCAGTGAATCTAGTTCATCCACCTTAACTATCTCCACCAGAAGTCTGGCTTCTTTGATGAGGTTTGAATGGGAATTGATCTAAAAGACAGAGGTCTTGTCGGTATTTGAGACCAATGATAATCTACTGAGAGTACACTAAGATGCCACGTTTTGTGGCTGCAAGAGTGGAAACCCTTGCCTCTTGTCTTCCGCATCTAATTAACGCTTGAAACCACACCACTGGCCTCAAGCGTGATCAACACGGTTAGATTTGGGACTGAATGCTTGCGATTCTGGGCTAGATAACGCCTTCTCGAACGGTATGCTCTGCGGTGTCGATCTGGTTACCGTAGGTACCAAATGAAGCTCATTTTCTTGTAAACGTATGTAACTCTTAAACTAGGGTCCAGTCCTCGAACAGATTCATATACATTAGCGCCATGAGACCTGAATGGTAATAAGTAGCGTTGTAACCGTAGGACTACAGCTGGGACTCATGGGTCAAGCCACTAGTGTCCTATGTATACCATTTGTTGAGCCTCGACTTGGCAAATAAATGCTTATTATGTAGGTAGTATGTATGTACGAAAAGAGCACCAGAAAGATGCTGCAGTCAACAAGTAAGTGAAAAAAAAAAAAAAAAGATTATCTTTAAGCCAAGTATTGGAGCTCCTGAGCTAATGTTATGAAAAGTCCATTTTTGACTCATCCAAGCATATCATCTTTCGTCATTCGCAGGGTTACACTAGACTAGTTGCACTCTCAACTCAATGCCTACTAATTACCATGAATACCCATGAATTGTCTTTGTGCTGCATGTTTTTGCACTATTCCGGTGTCAAAGAAACACTTCGAATATTGTTATGTCAGTTTTGAATAGAATTTCGAAATTGACTACCTATACTTGGATAAAGGGGCTTGAGAGAACTTGCCTTGCTTGAATCTGGTGTATATGCGTTGGCCTCGACCAACTAATCAATTTGGTGCATGGGACATCAGGCTTGCTGTTTGGTACTAACATTAGATGTTCAGACTGGAACCCCCCACACCAGCTGATGTTTTTTTACAACTCATTCTCGGTAATCACCTCCCTCCGCCATGCTCGTGAACCCCTGATCCTTGAACGACTGATTGGCTGGCACGTTTCGTTTTGCGCTTCCAAAACAGAACCCATGAGCCTTGCATCATTGCTTGCTCTATTACTTTTATTACTTCTGAAGGACTTGTCAAACTTTGGACCCTTTATTGTCGCAAGAACTTTAAATGCTCAAAGAAGTATAGAATCGAGCAAACACAGGAATAACTAAAGGGCAAGAAACAAGCCGCTGGACAGTATAAATATATGTGCTGCATACATCACCACACGGTACGGACCAGCATCAACCGGGGGACTGCGAGGCGGCGACAGAACCGTCAACTGGAGACATCCAATCAAGGAACTGGCGAGCAGCCTTTGATCATCTCCTATCTGAGCTAGGAAGAAAGTTGCGGTAAAGTTACTTCCACTAGAAGCGTAGTGGTTGTGTGGGCGTCTAAAGAGCTGCCCTGTTGTATCTTCGTCATATCTCTCTGATTCTTGAGTATGCAGCGATATGATATATTACAGAGCATTCGATCGAGAACCATCCTCGTCCTAACCTAGTCGTACTGATTATTGTTAAACTCTCATATCTGTAGACGGACCATCAAGTTCTCTCCGTTTTCTATCTCATTCTCTATAGGAGAGTTCATGTTGATATCCTTTCCACATCATTTATACATCACCCACCCATCCCAACCATTACCGAAGCACTTTTGACTCTGCGCGTCAAAAACCTTAGCCGATTATCCCTGACAGAATCGAAGTCAAGAATTCCTTCATTCTGCGTTCTGGTTCGTTAAGTGGTATCGACATATACTCATCAACAACCCTTCGTCAAATAGGTCGCAGGAATGCGGCCTGAGTCAACAATAGAGTTTTCTTCAAGTCGCAATTGACTTCCATTCGAGAGCCTCGTATCGTTGAGCGTTTATCTCATACGTAGCACAGCTACTCAGCTACCTCAAAAAGAATAATAGTCATCGGTGCGTGGTACCGTGGGAGTGCTCCCGTAGGTTAGAGGTTGACCGCTGAAAGCCTACCAAAGATTCATCCAACGCCAATGCCAGAGGAGACGTCGACACCATCAGGCAGATACCTCTATTTCACATTCTTTTAAGTTGAGAACTATTTCGCAGAAACCAAATTGCCTGCCGCTGTCTATTTCAAACCTTCCTCCTAACCTATTTAGAGAACGACCTTACCCTGCCCCTCACGCAAGCTTCATGGTCGATTTACCAAATCATCATCCACAAGGAAACCCAGAGCACCAGTCCAGCAACGGAACCCACTAAAACCACCCAGTTATTACATAGTGACTGGGCTGCTGGGGTCCCTGGACTGCATCGCGCCAAGCCCAGTCTAACCCATCCCGTCTTGAACGAAACCGTCCATCACAGAGACATCTGGGAATAGCACCTTTCCTGACATGACCTGGTGTGATTGGACATCGGTACCTGATTTTCTCCTCCCATCTTCTGCTCACCTCAGGTACTTCCTTGGTATCGGCAGGTGGGCGACACCACCTCAGCACAGGGCGTACCTTGCCTGCAAACCTACTGCTCCTGCTGTTTTCCTCTGCACCTCAGTTTAGTAGTGTCTTTTAGGCTGCCTCAACATCTAGCACTACTCCTCGCATCTTTTTCTATGCCATCTTTACACTTCTCCCCACCTTCATTCTTTGAAATATTACAGAACCTTAATATCATCAAATTCACCATTCTTTCATTCATATTTCTATCAACATGGGGAAGTTATTCGGCAGGTTGTTCCAGAAGCCAAGCAACACTGTGGGAACCCAGGAGCCGCGTGCGTCTACCTCCACCAAGAGTACCAGGATATGGGATTCCACTAACGCCATTCGCTCATCAGGTCTCGCCCCCTCGGCCGTAGTCTCCGCCGCCACCGCCAATGCCAACAGCAGCGAGCGTGTCTGTGACTCGAGTGCACAGGTCCACTTCGCCGCCGCCGTTGCTGATGACCCTGACTCTCCAGGGTCGCTCATCAACTCAGGCTCAAGCTCGCTGACGCAGTCGCAGTCGCCGTCCCCCCAGCCCGAGACCCCTACCACGGGCCATTTTCTGCCTGGCGCTCACGCTAATGTTGCTTCTAAATCCGCTGCTTCTGCCGCTGCCTCGGTGCTGTCGAGTACTATTACTACCGCTAAAGCTGCTGCCCCCCAACTCTCCATCTGCGACTTTGATCCTTGTATTCCCACCAACACTTCCTTCGTCGACCTCACCGAGGAGTTCCAAATCGTTGATACCGACTTCCACAACCATAACAGCGATTCTGATACTCAAATCGTCGATTATACGCTCCCTGAAGACACGGAAATTACAATGACTACCGGACCATCCCTCGACCCTTCTATGGGCCGTCGGGACTCTTTTGTCAGCGCTGGCCCCAAGCCCATATCGATGAATAATCCCAACCGTGGTGACAATGCGAACCGCAATAGAAGAGAGTCTCTTGCCGGTAGCCTCATGGGAGGCGGCATGAGCTGGGGAGGCATGTCTTTTGGCAGTTTTGTTAGAGACGAGTAAGTTACCACACTGCACGCTTTCATCATCTTGTACTTCAAACATTGCTCTTGCGTTGGCTCCTTGCCCGAGTGGGCACTGCTCTGTCACAATCAGGCTTGCCATCATTTCATCGCTCCCAAGCGATCTGGGATGAGTAGCACGAAGCCTCAAGTTGCCTGCTACTATCACTGCCGTTTGCGGACTCGATAGATAATATCTTGTGGCGAGCCGTTTTTATGCTTCAGGCTCGATCCCAACCCTGCAACAGCCCACATGCGTCACAAATTAAATGCGCCCGATATTTGATCGCATACTTCAGATTGCTGTTCACTAACATTTGGTCTACAGCATTATGATGGCAGGCACATCGCCCTTCGGAACTCACCAGTCTCCTTCCTTTCACTCCTCTTCATATCTGCCCAAGTTGGAGGCCAACTTCATGCGAGATTTCACCTGCTGCGGCAAGATTCTGCCTAACCTCCACGACTTACTTCAACATTACGAAGAAGCCCACACGCAACCTAGTCCAAACACAACTCGAAATAATGCCTTCTCTCAATTCTCGCAGTTGGGTCTGCCTAACGCCCCTCGGATGTCCATGTCTCGAGCCGGCTCAGCAGCACCAGGCGGAAGTTCACTTTCAACAAACCAGCTAGGACAAAACAACAGAGGTCAACAAAACTCCCATGATACACACGGAGGCTCCGCAATGACATCAAACCTGAACGATGAGATGGATGCTGTTGCAGATATGGAAATGGATGATGATGCTGTGGGCACGATGGAGATGGACGATAGCCAGCGAATGTCCCAAACAAGACAGCTTTTTGGTCAGCAGCAGAGACCCGAGCTCAACATGAACACTTCTGGCCTTACACAGGGCCTACGAACCTCGCAGCCACCGACTCCCGCTGCTGCTAGCTTTGGCCTGCAAAACAATCCCACAGTCTCTTCCGTCAATACACCTACTCTTACCACACAGGGGCAAGTACCACACGCCCAACAAGTGGATATGGAGGAGGACCTTCCTGGTATGCCTATGGGCGGCAACACGAACGATATTGGTGACATGAGCTTTGGAGGAAACCAGAACAACAACGATTCTAACTTTTGCATAAACGATCCTGGAAAACACCTTTTCAGTTCGACCGGTGCTTTCCCCGCTGCCAACCGT
The DNA here is from genome assembly GCA_002982035.1 of Fusarium algeriense. NCBI lineage: Eukaryota > Fungi > Ascomycota > Sordariomycetes > Hypocreales > Nectriaceae > Fusarium > Fusarium algeriense. Next base: position 90,686 of record PVPY01000061.1, read on the forward strand.
TCTATCCAGGCACAATTGCAACAGCTAGGAATCAATCAAGCTCAACTGAACGACCCCCAGGCCAACAAGATTCTTATGCAGCGTTTGCAGAGCATGATGATGCCCGAAGAGCACAAGCCATTCAAATGCCCAGTTATTGGTTGCGAAAAGGCATACAAAAACCAGAATGGCCTTAAGTAAGTTCGACTCGAGGCCTTCGGCCGTATCTCTATGATGAATGTCTTTGCTAATGTGTTTCCAGATATCACAAAACTCATGGTCATCAAACTCAGCAACTTCATGAGAATGGAGACGGCACCTTTTCTATCGTTAACCCCGAAACAAGTGCACCTTATCCAGGAACTTTGGGAATGGAGAAGGAGAAGCCTTTTAGTTGTGAAACATGCGGCAAGCGATATAAAAACTTGAACGGACTAAAATACGTAAGTTTCGCACGAACTCCTAAAATAGAGTCCTGCATGTTGACAATTTGGCAAACAGCACAAGGCACATTCGCTCCCATGTAATCCTGACTTCAAGCTTCAAGCTCTTGCAGCCGGGATGAACTTACCAGGAATAGGAGAAGATCAAATGATACAATAGATTTTAGGATGCTGCCAAGATCTTATCCTAAGCGCCCAAGGCGGTGAATATCTTCACTGAACGGCGTTGGGTCCCTACAACTGCTTTCCGTGCAGTGCTGATACCAATGTTCGACCCGTGCCGGAATGCGATCTCAACTCTATCTGCGTCACTGGTGTCTCTTTTTCGACAATAACCTGTTCGGGCATTTGTATTCTGCCTTGTCCCCGGAATCCATATTATCTTACAACGGCGCTCGCCACCCATCATCAGGTGGTTTCAACCATTGCAGAATGGCGCATCAACTGTCTACCCCTTCGCTATTCGACTGGAAACAAAAAACCAATGTTCACCTCAGTTTCTGCAGATGTTGTTCTACTTCAGATAAATGTGCTGCCTGTTGGAAACTTCCGGATGTTTTGGTACGCGCCAGCTGGATGTGGTGATATTCGGAGTCCGATCCGAGTCAGATGCTTATGCTGATTGCTGGCTGGTCTGGCACGTGGAGATGCGCATCATGTTTTTCTTTGTGTTTGCTGTTTTGTTTTAAAAAGTTGATGAATTGTCTTTCAACGTTCGGCTGGGAAAGTTGGCATTTACATGGTGCCCTGGAAATTAGGGCGGTCTCCCTTTTTTGGTTTTCGTTTAGGTGGACGATGCATGGTCATATCTGTTCTTGATTACTCCTGTTCGTCAATATCGGCTCTAGTGTTGGCAAGGTAATTGCTCTCATCTTGTACTGACATTATATTAAAAAGCGAGGATGGTTGGAGTCGGTCGAACGATAAAAGCGAGGTTATAGACTGGACAGCGTTGTCTGCCCTCAAGTGAATAGGTTCATTTTAGGAATTCTATCAAGATTTAGATGTTACCGAGTATCAGGAAAAGGGAGTGCAGTTGATTGATTGATTGATTTTTATTTTATTTTATGTTTAATGAAGACAATCTGTAGAAGCGCATTGATAGGACCGGGCTCTTTCTCCAGCGTCACGACTACAAGTCAAAATCAAAAGAAACACCAGCTGCATGAGACGAGTAGATACCGAGGAACTGGCACTTTGTGATCGACGTAAACCTAAGTACCGCTCTCAACACCTGTGGAAGAGCTTGTGAGGATAACTGGGGCCACAGAGCCATAAGTAGAGATCAGATAGAGTAACCAGGTATAAAGGGTATCGTATATTTGACCTATCTATCTAGTTTCATCAGACCACAGCCTGTAACTAACTACCTGCGCAAATACCAAAACGCCTCGCCATGCTGAGAGAAAGTCAACTCGAACAAAGAAGTGAGAAAGTAACAGTCGTATAGGTCCCAATAAGCAAATGCTTTCATATGCATAGACATTTCATAATGCAGATGCCTATTGTGCTGGCCTGTCCTTGCGGAGGACTTACAGAAGTGCCAGTGTGCTTCTTACCTGCCCCCTGCCTCTAGATGTGAAGAAAAGCAACAAGAACTTCAAACAATGAGAGAGTGGGCGCAGAAAGAAATGGCCTGCCTATTTCAACAGGCGTGTTGATAGCAGCTTGCAGATCAGCGACTTTGAGGCTGGTGAAATTGGTAAGGTTCACAGGATATGAATCCAGCGAACCACTTACGTAGTTGAACCACGACATGTTCCGATGTATAAGAAAGCAATTTCATGTCATCTCCATGCCTTCGTCATCATCGGCTTCAGACTCAATCATATGGGTTTGGTTACTACTGATACTCTCCTTACGAGCATCGTGTCCCATGTTGTCATTCATGCCACCCCATTCGAGCTCTTCTCCGCCGATCACACGGCCTTCCATGTCGACCTCTTGTGAGAGCTCGACAAGTGCAGTGCGTGGCAGACGGAGGAAGCCCTGGGTACGGACGATACGGCCCCAGTGGGTCATACAGAATCCTGCGGCACGTTTACGCAGCCACTCTTCATTAGCGAGCCCTGCACAATACCAGATGATGCAAGCATGGTCGACATCGAGTTCTTTGGCGAGTCGATTAACACAAAGAAGACGAAGATGAGGGATATTGTAGATATTTGACATAACCAAAAGGCCCGCCACATCAGAGAGCGCCGTGGTCGCGTCGCTATCGTTGTCTGAGGTACCACGAATACTATCTGTGTAAAGATAGTAGAGGAAGGCCTTGACCACACTGTAAGGCTCAGGTATATGCATCTTTTTGGTGTGGAACTCGGCCATCTGGGCGTTGTAAAGACGTGCAAAGTGTGGCCAACGAGCCTGTAGGATGAGCTTGTGAACATGAATGGGCTGTGATGTTGGCGCGTCTGCTGAGAGCCAACTTTGGTTCTGCGCCGTATCATCATTTCGAATCAGTCCGGAGCTCAGAGAGTCATCGTCATCATAATCGCCAGCCAGTGCAGTAATGATAAAGTCAGTACCGCTGCCTGTCTCCGGTGGCTGGTTGAAGAGCTTCGCAAGATCTGAACCTAATCCTTTGGAGGGTTGATCCACCGCTCTTGCCATCGCAGACGGCCTTGACTCTACTCTTGGTTCTGGTGTCAAATTATCGCCTAGGAAGCCATATCGTCGAAGGTCAATTTCCATGATATCACTACCAAATCATGTCAGCCATACCAATAAGTTTTAGGATAGAATTGACCTTACCTGAGATACTCCTCATAACCGTTGGGTCCTATGTCACTTGGAGCAGGGTCTGTGGGACATCCTAGTAACCAAGATTTGGTACCATCTTCATTCATACAACAGTAATGCCACCTGTAACCTGCTTTGAAGATCTCCCGCCCCCCAGCAAGCTTCGTCCAGCGAAGCGTACCAAGGTCAAGGGCAGACAAAGAACACTCTCTCGATGTGAGAGTCGCTGCAGGTGTGACAAAATCGAGAAGGGTACCAGAAGAGTAGGCGTGAAAGTGAAGACCCGAGCCCTGAGAGGGGATTGATGGACCAGACATGAATTTGAGGGCAGATATGGACCCCGGAGCTAGAGGCGCATATGTCTTCATCTGAATCGAAGGCGGGTTGACCTGGGCTGTGCGAGAGTTGGCGGCGTAGCCAGAAGCCCCAACGACAGGCGCCTGGGGCATGGTGTATGGAGGTCGGGGAGAGCTACCAGCTCGAGTAGTCAGAGAACCCCGATCGAAAAGGCCTATTTGAGGCCGAGAGTCAAACTGTGGGCTTCCTTTCAGATCCAACCACCACAGGTCGCTGATCTTATCCATGTCCTCACTCAGGCCTCCAAATACCCAGACTCGATCGCCCCAGATATACGCCGAGTGGTCGAACCGACCAACAAAACGCCAAGACTTGGACCAAGTGAAAGTCTTCAGATCGAGGTAGCAAATGTCATCCAACACGTAGTTGTTCTGGCCGGTTATACCACCAATAATGAAGAGCTTGTCCTCGTGTAAAACAGCAGCATGTCTGGCTCTACCTTTCGGAATCGGGCCTGAAACTTGTGGTTGAGTCCAATGGGCAGTTTTGAGGTCAAAGACGATAAGGTCGGATAGATATGTTCGATGTTCGTTCTCACCGCCAAAGACTAGGAGCTTGTTGCCTTGATATAAGGTCGCAGTGTGTCCTGAATAGTATCAGTATTTGTAAATCTGTGACGTTCCATGCGGCTTACCCATTCGAACCCCTGGAATATCACCATAATTGTCGACAAGGCTCCATTGATGGCTAACGAGGTCCAGCCTCAGCACATGGTTGTAAACCTCATCAGTATATTGATCGAAGCCTCCAAAAGCATATATCTGATTGTTTCCGCAATACGTCACTGAAGCATTTACTAGACAAGCGGGTCTCTGGCCTAGCGTGCGGGTGACTTTGGGCCGGTATCCATCAGCGACGCTGCGACCCTTTGCAGGGGAGTTTGGCATGATGTAGGTATTGTTAGACGACGACGCGGCCGAAGGCGGCGTCGGAGTCGGTTGCAGCGAAGTTGAGGCCGATGAAGTCTGGTTAGCAGCACTAAAGGCCTGCGTTGTTCCGGAGACAGGGGTAGGCCCGCCAAAGATAGACTGTCCGGGGGTTGAAGGTTGAGCCATGGCTTGAATCGTAAATTCGTCGAGCGATCAGTGGCGTTAGCTGCGCATGTCACAGCGTTGTGCTGCAGTTGAAAGTGAGTTGTCAGAGAAAAAGAGGGACAGAAGTCAAGCAAAAGGAGCAAAGAAGACACAGGCAAAGTCGGAGAGGTCAAGTCGTCGGGTCGGTGAAGGAAAGTGGATGTGAAAGTGGATGGATGATGTGAAATGCGGCTGGTGATGCAACAGACAAGGAGAGCAGGGGCACATTTGGAACCGCGCCTAAGGTAAGAGAAATTTGGGCCAGCATCGCCAGGCAAGGGCAAGGCTGATGAGGCGTACAGTCATCGCGCTTTAATTGGTTCGCCTACGTTGGCAGCCCGACCCAAGTGGTTGCCCGGCCAGAAACTTGGAGGGGCTTAAGTAAATAAAAGGTACCCTCCATGAGCTTCAGCTTGTGAATGCTTCTCTCCTCACAATCACCATCTACAACTCGCTCTCCTCCTTAATTACCTTCGAGCCTTGTGCTTTACCTCGAACCTTTCTTCCAACGCTTCTCTCAAGAAATTTCAAAGTTTGCTAGATCCTATCGCCAAGGCCATTTGATCGCCCCCAACTTCGTTATATCTTTGTGAAGGCAGACTCGATTTTTATCGATCATTGATCTCAAAGCAGGAATACTAATTACCAGGTACCTCTTGTTACAGTCTCTTGGAGCACATTCGATCGCCACGAGGCTCGAATATCGTCGAACCATTGGGTCACTCGTCTCGAGTCCCACTTACACGCTCTTCACCCATCTCTACCTTGTTTGATATACAGGTCATCATATCACAAATATCACAATGGCTTCTGTAGCATTGTCGACTCCTGTCAAGTCCCACAAGGGACTTTTCTCTGCCCGTACCGCTGGCGGACGTATGCCTTTGACTCCTTCTCCCCGTCAACAGTCATCAACCACAAACGTCCCCGTTAACCTGAACTCCTCTCCCTTTACACCCGAGAGACAGTCCAGCAATGATTTCCGACCATCTGGCCGCTCTACATATGGTGGTAACCTCATGTCTCACCTCGCCCGATCTACCACAAAGTCCTCTCACCGTGACTCTCCCAAGTCTAACATCGCCCGCGGGGTCCAGACTCCCCGGAAGGCTCTTGAGCTTGGCGTTTCTGACTTCACCCTCACTGGCACTGGCAACACAACCAAAACTCCTTCAAGCACAAAGTCGAAGAAGAGCATCCGCTCCAAGACTGCTAAGACTACTCTGAACTATGGTGGCGACCGATTCATTCCCAACCGTGGTGCTAGCTCTGCCATTTCCAACGCTGGCTCTGGTAAGCTTGATCTTCCCGACAGACAACGACCCAAGAGCAGCAGCTCTGAGAGCTCTAATGTTCTTTCCGCTGCCGCTGACGAGGCCATGGCCGCTCTTGAGAGCCTCAACATCAATGATGACGAGCCTGACAACTACTCCCGTCCCTCTCCTAACACTGTGGCTTACCAAGATTCTCTTGCCAATGCTTGTGGTGTTCGCCTGAATACTCGTATTCTTGAGTTTAAGCCTGCTGCTCCTGAGTCTTCCAAACCTATCGACCTGAGACAACAGTACAACCGCCCGCTCAAGTCTGCCAGCTCCAGCTCTGCCCAGCTCCGCCGCCGCATTGCTACTGCCCCTGAGCGTGTCCTCGATGCCCCTGGCCTCGTCGATGACTACTATCTCAACCTTCTCGACTGGAGCTCTGGCAACCAGGTCGCGATCGGTCTTGAGCGCAATGTCTATGTTTGGTCTGCCGATGAGGGCAGTGTCAGCTGTCTCCTTGAGACTACTCCTGATACCTATGTCAGTAGCGTCAAGTGGTCTGGCGATGGCGCTTACGTCAGTGTTGGTCTTGGAACTGGCGAGGTCCAGATCTGGGATGTTGCTGAAGGCCAGAAGATTCGAAGCATGTTTGGCCATGACACACGTGTTGGTGTCATGGGGTGGAACAAGCACCTTCTTTCTACTGGTGCCCGTAGCGGTCTTGTCTACAACCACGATGTTCGCATTGCCGAGCACAAGGTCGCCGAGCTTGTCTCCCATACTTCTGAGGTTTGCGGTCTTGAGTGGCGCTCCGATGGCGCTCAGCTCGCTACTGGCGGCAACGACAACCTCGTCTCCATCTGGGATGCCCGATCTTTGTCCGTTCCTAAGTTCACAAAGACCAACCACAAGGCTGCTGTCAAGGCTCTGTCTTGGTGCCCTTGGAACATGAACCTCCTCGCCACTGGTGGTGGCTCTTACGATCGTCACATTCACTTCTGGAACTCCACCTCCGGCGCTCGTGTCAACAGCATCGACACTGGCTCTCAGGTCACCTCTCTGCGCTGGAGCCCCCACCACCGCGAGATCGTCAGCTCAAGCGGTTTCCCCGACAACTCTCTCAGCATCTGGAGCTACCCTACCCTTGTCCGTACTGTTGAGATCCCCGCCCACGAGAGCCGAGTCCTCCACAGCTGCCTGAGCCCCGATGGCCAGATGCTAGCTACAGCTGGTGAGTGCACCCATGCCTGGAAAACAATGAACAGTCTGCTAACAACTCACTAGCTGCCGATGAGAGTCTCAAGTTCTGGAAGATCTTTGAGAAGAAGGCTGGTGCCACCGCCGGCATTGGTGCCTCTGGCGCGTCTAGCAAGGCCTCCATGGCCAAGCAGATGACCATCCGATAAGTACCAGTACCCACTGGACCACGGTAGGTATGACCTTTCACTGGTATCTGGGTCTCTGTATTTGAAGCACGGAGTTGGGGTGTCTGCCTGCCCTTCTTCTCGTGGTATGAAAGTGCTTCTCCACGCAGAGACGAACGAAACGGAATGGTCATGAATTTACGATGGACGCATCAATGTGTCGCAACACTTACTTTTGGAACTTCTGAGCATGGGGCTACCTCTATGGTGGCCTCCCTGGATTAATTGTTGGCGTTTGGAATTTGATTTATGCATGGAGACCGCAGAAGAATTGTAATTGAATTGAAATTAAAATGCCTAGAGCATTATTTAAACATCCTCCTTGTACAGAGTCTATTAATTTGTGACGCTAATTTAAACATGTGATATCAATGTCGTCCTCCATATCGCCCGCATGCTCATATGGAAGATTCCCAGCCTTATTCTGTACACAAGTAATTGTGAGTACGTAGCACTGGCTAGAAGCAACTAAACATTAAGAACAGAAAATAATAGTACCTTGCAACTTGCCTTATAATGTCTGTAAAGCTTGCTGCTCCCTATTCACGTGAACCAAATGAGCCTGCAGACGTAGCCACGTGAAGCTCGCACTATGAGCAATAGCCGAAGCCAGTCAGTTCTGCCTCTATAAAGTGATTCTTAGTACCAATTAAGGCTTTCTTTTCTTTGTCGACGACCATAACATAATTTCTTCCTTACCAGCGGGGTTTTATGTCTCGTCAAATTCTACTCACTAATCACCAGTTGAAGTTGGCTGCTGAAGGGTGAATCTAGATCTCAGCAGCTTCCCGTTAGTATAGAACTAGGCGAGCGCCATGTTTCTCATGATCCCGATAGTTGTCTTGTTTTGTGACTTCTATGACTTACCATACGGTTGATTATTCAGAACTGTAGTAACCCTATGGTCTTGGTCATAAACCAGTACTTTTATTGGGTTATCACTGTATTTCTGGATCGTAAGTCGTTTCGTACATTCCCTAAGTGCTTTGTTCCGGGGAGAACAAGAGTAATTCCTTTGGAAAGATTTAAGCTAGCTATAGATTGGACGTTCAAACAAGTCTAAGGTAGTGGAACGACAGGCGTCAAACAGGGATCCTTCAGCAAGTTTGTCCCTCAAATAGGGCCCAAGCGGCAGGTTTGGCATGAGGAGCCTAAACTTTTAGCCGTTTACATGAGATATTATCATCTTTAACCAGTATTTCTAGTGAAAACAGGCTCAAGAGCCTAAACCGCATTCTCACAAATATTAATTGTCATCTACAAAAAAGTCAATTACACACTCGAATTATCATAGGAACATGGATCGCGACTCTCTGTAGTCTTTTAATTCTCCCGGAGCAAGCATTAAAGCTGTTGTACCTGAACAATAACAAAGGGGTATATCAGGTTTGAAAAACTTCTAGATCATGGAATACTGGCTCTGCACAGGATTCTTGCTTTTAGGAGAATGCAATGCTCCATATGAGGCTTCTTTGCAACAAACGCCGGTGGGTGTAGAGAAAGATATGATGAACCTCTTACTTACATCCCCTTCTTCACGCTTGCACCGGTGCACGTCGTCATGTTGAAGTTTGGATCAACGTTCTCCAATTTTGCAATGTCAATTCGAGGGCCAGGCTAGAGGGTACAAGGAAAAGATGGAGAATCCCTAGCTACCTACTACGACCTGTGCAATTCTACTATAAATTTCTTCTGTATCTGAAATGTCTTGATAACAAGTCTTCGAACTATTGTCATGAGGCCTAGAACGCTTACAATCTGTAAGGAAACGGATTTCTATTTCCCAAATTTGTTCGATCTTAAGGCCCAGAAGATAGAAGGTCTAGAGTTTTCCAAATCCTCCATCAAGTCGATCTTAATGCTGCGGCTCATGTAACCACCCCCCTGCTAACCTCTTCTTTGTTTGCCCTGATAGGCGCCATGCAGCTCGAAGGATCGTGCTACCCGAACCAGGGCTGTTAGGTTCCATGATTTCACTGCCGAGGGATAACACATGCTTCTGATTGCCGAGAAAGAACTTGTAAGAGGAGAAAACAACCACTGGGTAAAGAAGGTAGTTGCTGTGTCTCGCTCAGAAAAAAATGTAAAATACAAAAGTACCAAAGATTTTACAAGGAACAATAGTCACATTCCGGCCACAGCAGAACTAGAGCAACAGAATCCACTCGTCGGATAAGTATTATACAATCTTGTAGTGGAGAGAATTTCAATAAGAGTATCATATAGTTTGTTTATCGTTTCATTCTCAGTTGGTTTTGTGGATGAAGTTTGTCGGGCGCTTATACAATTGACACTGTATTGGCTGGTTTTTAGGGAGAGGATCACAGTGTTAAAATATAAAATAACTGTGTGTTGGTCGCGTCAAGCTGTTGATAGTGTCGCTCACATTTATTTAGTCGAATTTGGCCGAGCTTAAGCAATGTACCCTCTACCTTGATCTAGGTATAAGGTACATGCTATTGCTTGGCGGGGTAAATTACACGCTGCGAATGCCAAGCTGTCTCATTATCGACCTCAACGTGTCAAATCAAAGATAAGGTAAGACAAAAACCCTCGAGTAAGATTAGGTTACCTTGGGTATCTCTACCTCTCCCTTACCTCACAACAGAAAGAGTAGAGACATCTCTCTTCTGCAACATCTCGGAACCCTCTTCTCTGTTGCTTTCGACGCTCGAAACGAACGGGTCCATATTTTTTACCATGCTCCTCCGCAGTCGAGGTATCGTTTTAGCCTGCGGCCTATTGACATTGATTCTCTTCTGCTATTGGGCTGGTACCCCTGAATACGTCGGCCCCCGATATGGACACGGCCCCTACAACCACAACCAAAAGCACGGCTGGCCTGTAAAGACTTCACTGTGGAGGCAAGACCAGGATGATCAATATTACTGGAACAACGTCAAGGTCAAGTATCCTCACTCTGCCTTCCAACCACTGCCCACTTCCCCTCCCGTCACCTATCCCAAGGTCCAGGCCACGTTCCCTGAATTCTCCATTAGTACTGCTGAACTGCGACGTGAGCGTCAACAGGCAGTCAAGGAAACCTTCAGGAGATGTTGGAGCTCTTACCGAAAGCATGCCTGGATGGCAGACGAGCTCAGTCCCGTTTCGGCTGGCCAAGCGAATCCATTTGGCGGCTGGGCTGCTACTCTCGTTGACTCTCTTGATACGCTTTGGATTATGGATATGCACGAAGAATTCCACGAAGCCGTGGATGCAGTTGACAAGATCGACTTTACAGCTACGAATCTCAAGGAAGTCAATATATTTGAGACCACTATTCGTTACCTTGGTGGCTTTCTTGCCGCCTTTGAACTTAGCGAGGATATGCGTCTGCTTCGTAAGGCAGTCCAAGTTGGTGAAATGATATACATGGCCTTTGATACACCCAACCACATGCCCGTCTTGCGTTGGGATTTTCATGCTGCTGGGGAGGGTAAAAATCAGATTGCTGATTCTGGAGTCCTCGTTGCAGAGATTGGAAGCTTGTGTATCGAGCTTACACGCCTCTCACAGCTTACTGGAGATCCCAAGTGGTACGACGCCTCACAGACTATCATGGATCTCCTGGCTGCACAGCAAGACTCAACCATGCTGCCAGGGCAGTGGCCTCTGATTGTGGATGCAAAGAGCCAGATTTTTAACCAGGGATCGGTTTTCACCCTCGGTGCCATGGCTGACAGTGTTTACGAATACTTGCCCAAGGTAAGTCAGCCATATACCATAAGATCCTTGCCTACCTTGGGTAAGGGGATCCTCCTAGTTTTGGCTGGTGGTCTAACAATACTTGCCGCAGATGGCAGCCTTGACGGGTGGACAACTGCCTGTCTATCAGACCATGTACGAAAAGGCCGTGGATGCAGCACTAGAACATAATCTTTTTCGACCAATGACGCCAGAGAATAAAGACATTCTGATATCTGGACAAGTTCACGCCAAGGACAAAGGCGGCAAGATCCAGTTGGAACTCGAGAGTCAGGGACAGCATCTAGTATGTTTCCTTGGAGGCATGCTCGCATTAGGTGGGCGACTTTTCAACCGTCAGCAGGACGTCGAGGCTGCGTCGAGACTCACCAGAGGTTGCATTTACACTTATGAAGCATTTCCTCATGGTATCATGCCTGAGACTTTCTATATGATCCCCTGTGATTCTAAGGAGCATTGTCCATGGGACGAAAAGCTATGGAAGGAAGGTGTTCTCAAGGATGCCAAGATTAAAGAGGGCGAGACGGCACAGGCAGATGCCATTATCAAAGACGAGAAACTTCCCAGAGGCTTTACCCGTATTCCTGATCGACGATACATCCTGCGCCCGGAGGCCATCGAGAGTGTGTTCATGATGTACCGGATCACCGGTGAGAACGAGTACACTGAGCACGCGTGGACTATGTTTAAATCGATTGAAGAAGCGACCAAGACAGAGCTGGCCAACACAGCTGTATGGGATGTCACTGTTGCAGAGGAGAAGCCACGCGCCGTGGATTCAATGGAGTCCTTCTGGATGGGTGAAACGCTCAAGTACTTCTATCTCATTTTTAGCGATCCGGAACTAATCAGTCTGGACGAATATGTTTTCAATACTGAAGCCCACCCGTTAAGAAGGCTGGTAGCATGAAGGGTGTATTCAAGACGGATGGCGATATCAAATAGATAATACAAAATGAATTGAATGAACGGACGGACGGATGGATGATTGAGTAAGGGAGTAATATGCAGTTTCTGTTCCGAGTGATGAAGCATATTGAAAAGAGAAAGCGAGTCGAGTGATGTATGCCATATGCGATTGTTAATATCTCGATGGCGGTTCCGGAGGCACCTCAACCTCATATCATCTGGGCGGCTGCGATGATAGAGATGAGTTCCTAGTCTCAGGGAGGAAAGGAAACTTAGGACCATGATCCTAAATTACAAAAAGACTTAGGTAAGCTTATATTAAGTTAGGAGGCTTTTAGGCTAGTTTATTTTGTCATCCTGGCTCAAGGTCCGAAGTCTTCTTGCTCCCCAAGAGGCCAGTGTAGGTTGCATTCATCCTCCCTTAATCAGCCCTGTGAGCGGAGCCTCTCAGTGGACTGCAAAGGCCCAGTGGGCGCCCGTGCTGGGGTTGAAGTGCTGAGTCAGCGCGCCTAGCAGTTGATGAAACAGAAATCTACCAGAGGCTACCAACTCTCCCCACTGCACATCACATCACAAAGCCGCACAGCACCCCGACCTGGCACAAGACCCTCTTCGGTATTTTGCATCCGTGTGACGCAGTAAATTAATTGATACTGATTTCCCATTTTACTTATTTCAATCGTTCATTGGAAGCGCAAAGTTAGTTCGCATTTGCGGTTGAATTTAATTCTTTCGTTGTTTTGACAGTCGCCTCTCCAGGCGCAGCGTATCAACGTCGCCAAGTGCCGAATACATCTACATCAAGTGCGCTTATCGAGCACAACATCAGCACCATCCGCGCCTCAAGATCTCCTTCTCGAAAGGCCTTTTTTCAGCTCCCTTCCGAAAAACGAGCTTGCGCCGCTTGTCACGAGTTACACCCTGCATTCACCAACGTCAAGGTCATCCGTGTGTAGAGAACTGCAATCGGAGCACATCTGCTTGACGGCGCAAATTCAACGGGTCATCTACTGGGAATCCGACGGTTTGCAATTCTCTAACTGAATCAATCGCCTGTGCTGCTGAATTCATAAACGTTATCATGTCGAACCCGGCCGTCGGAAACGTCTATCAAGCCATCATTGACGAGGTCGTCAATAGTTCGCGTGTTGACTTTGAGGAGAGCGGTGTTGAGGAATCGGTGCTGGAGGAGCTGCGACAGGTAAGAAATACACTTTTCGCGTTTCATGTTTTGCCTGCGTTTCTCGTTGGTTCTCAGGGCCTCATCAGGGAAAGAGTGGAAGAAGACTGCGACATCAACAAAGACGAGTGTCGATGTGTTTCAACTCCAAACCACTTCAAACCAACATACTCATCTGAAACCCCACGGGTATCGATAATCAAAGACAGCAGCTTCTGTTGAGTGGTAGCGCTCTCTTTGAAAAGGCCTCAAAAGCTGAAGATCGACTCATGATCGAAGCGGAGCGCATCGCAGGCAGCATAGCGAAGGGGGGCAGAGGGAGTTGGCGGGTTACGGG